>CAOJBJ012692628.1:0-13137 GCA_948291685.1 Euphorbia celastroides
AATCTCTCCCACGAATAGCACACCACAAACATCAGAAACGCCCACAGCAGCAGTTTATTTCTCAGGCCAGGTGGCAAAGGCACCAACTTTAGCCAATCATTTAAATCCCGAAAAAGATCTGAAGTAATAACCGTGAAGAAAGCGACTGCTCCCAAGAGGGCGATCTGAAAGGGTTTGTTCTCGCTGATGCCCTGGTTGAACGGATGGCCCATGTAGTTGACCGCAAAGGTGGCCACCTGTAACATCATACTGACCATGTAGGAAACCGTGTTGACCAAATTCGGGTGAAATTCAGAATCCGGCTCGACACACTCATCAGGCATGTACTTCTCAGCTTCATTGACCGAAGATATTAAGAAAAACAAATGGATTGCAAACTGCCCCATGAGAGAGAGGAACACATAGGAGCAAAAGATGTTGGGGTGGGGCCTTTCAGCTGAGAGGGTGGGCAGAGGGCGGGCATGAGAGATAAAGAGGAAAAATGCAGCGGTAAAAACGCCGCTAATTGTGGCCTGGATATCCCCAAGCTTGACCCCATCTAAGTACATGACACTCAACACATAGGCTGTGGCGAGGCAGTTGAGGCCGAGGATTTTGAACATTTGGAGGGTGGTCACAAGGGTGCTTCGGCCCTGGCGGATTATGTCGACTACAGGGGCGACTGATGCGTGTTTGGCTGTGAAAGGGGAGGCCATTGAGGCGTCCCCCAGCTTGACCATTGGGCCAGAACGTCCGTCGCCCTCGGAGTTCATCTCTTCCATTAGTTTTTTGAGCTTTTGGCGTTGGATTTCAGCGGCAGCTTGGTGGCGGTTGCCAGTAGGTTGGGTGGTGGAAGGGGGCTTTCCTTTGGAAGTGCCTTCTCCGTTTGCCTTACTGGGTGGTTCGGAAGTGAGCTTTGGTTTTTTGGATTTGGTTGACTTGTTTCCATCTTTGGATGTTTCTGTAGAGGAATTAGGGGTTTGTGTGGGAGGTACTGCATTCAATAGTGCAACTCCGACGTGGGCCTGGAAATCGTGTAACTTGCATAATGTTAGCATAATAATGAATTAGTCATCAAAAGGCCAAACCATCATTAGCCCCCTGAACTTGGCCCAAATAGCTGACTGCCCTCATGACCTATAATAAGACGCTTCTCTTTGCCCCCCTTCAGCTTGCGAAAAGCGCATCAGTCTACACCTTCAATGCCAAATGTCAGCTTCAGGTTGGAGAGAGAATCAGACATCGTTGACAATTCAAAATCAACTAGAAGCTAACATGTGGCGTTCAGGGGCAAGCTGGTGCACAATTTGCAAATTCAAGGAGAATGGGGACCTTTTGCCGTTTGAGGGAGCGGTAGGTAAAATGTGACAACTTCAGGGGACAACTGAAGCATTTGGAACTTATATTTTCAATACAAAAAAGACAGCATTATGGAAGTATACATGCCTGCTTCAGAGCACCGACATCATTGGTTCCATCCCCACACATAAGTGTCATTCTTCCAACCATTTTGAAGGTAGTCATGATAAGCTCCTTTTGCTCGGGAGCAACTCTTGCAAAGACCTGAAAAGGAAACCGTAATATGGATCGCTTCAAAAAATGTTACATTAAATGTTAGTGCAAGATCATAGTTGTTACCTTGACATGAGGAACAACTCTGAGTACAGCTGAAGTCTGCTGCAACATCTCAAAGCAGTCTCCACCAACACAGAGGTCATGTGTCTCTGATAAGGCTCCAACTTCTTTGTCACTGAAATAAATGAGGTGTCTCAATACAAAGATGCCACACCAAAGGAGGTATGCAACAAATACAAATACGTAAATAAACAAAACTGATAAACATTTGAAGGAGAGAGATCCACCTGTAGTTAAATATCTCCTTTTCATCAGGTGATATCCACTTGTACCCTTCGGCGCTAGGACTAAGAATCAAAGCTGGTTTTGTTACGATATGCACTTGTGTAGCAACATGGCATGCTGTCAGAGCCTGGTCACCGGTGATCATTACCTGACAGAAAATGCTTCCCAAGGTTATTTCTAGTTGTGTAGCATTGGGTACACACAAGTGCCAGGAACAAAACTTCAAGATAATGTAACCTCGAAAAAATTGAAACAACAAGTCTGTCTATCCAGATAATACCAAGAAGCATGAACCATGGTAAGCAAGTTATTCTATTCTATCAGATCCAACGAATCTAGACCCTCAATAGACACTCTTTTCCAAGCACTTTATATGTTCATATAACTCGCAGACATACAAGTGCAGAAAAAGCTGAAGCGGCACGTTCGCAACTATTGACACAAGCTACACTGCATTTGGGATTTTAAGTTGAGGCACTGTTAGTCTGTTACCTACCAAAAGATGGCTAATTGCTTCTGGCATTCACACAGCAAGCAGAACTTCATTTAAAAACCAACAACAATAGGTTAATTGAGATGAAAGGAAATTAGGCCGATTGCTATGAAAAGGAAGTAAATAGAAGTGTCAGAAAGAGATAGGTGAAAAATCTTTAACAGGCGGACAACAGAACTGAAAGACAGACTCAATCACTTGGTATAGCTATTAGCTTCTAGAATGAGAATTCAACACATGAAGACTTGTATTTTAGTTAGAAAAAAAAACACCTGCAAACAAATACGGAGCCACAAAAAAACTACATGTAGTAATTGCACATCAAGAAAAAAACACAAAACATTCTAACACGAAAGGGGCAGTAGAATTTATTTTTTTATCAATTCTACATAAACATTGGACAAAAAACATCGTCCAGCCCTTTCTAATCTGTGCTATTCACCCTTCAACCTTGTTCTGTTAAAAAAATCAGAATTCTGAAATTAAAAAACCCATTTAACTCTTACACATCAAACAAGAGAAAAGCATGTGTACACTACAAAACTAACGTCACAGGAGGTCAACACACAGTACATCAGCACTACGCAGCATTATAAAAACAAGATAAAAAAAATGTGTGATATATGGACCCAATGAACTTCAACTAAGTTTTAATAGAAAAAAAAAAGAGCATTGATGAGATTAACAGCAGAGAAAACTATATGTTAAGGATTCAATGAAATCAAGTTGAGGAGCTTAACAGCACAAGTTTGCAATATTTATGTGCTTAAATGTATTTGACCATGATATTTGCATGTACTGACTCGACTACCCAAACATTAGCAATATTTGCTACAACCTCTTCAGCAATTGCATGAGAAGCATATATTTTTCCATGATGTTACACAAATAAATTGGTATGGATTATGTACAGTATAGGGTACCAAAAGATCAGCAATTCATGCTTCAGAACCTATTAGGAAATCGCATGTGATATCTTAGAAGATCATTTATATTTATTTATTGATATACGACATCACAGTAAGCCAAAAAATGCTAGCTGTGAAAGCTTTTTAGACATCTCACATTTGTAGTAACAGAGCTTGCGGTTCACTCACTTTTTGAGGCAACAACAATAAGTTAATGCTCTTATAGAAATTTGAAAGAAATCAAATCTAACAACAACGCCATAGCTCTCTCCCTAACCTTGGAATTTCAATTATGAACAGGAATTTGATGTCTTAACAGAGTGGAAGTTTCTCAAACTACAGTCTTCATATGCAAACCATCCATGCCAAATTCTTATGAAAGAATTTGTTGATACACAAAATTTTAATCAAATAAAGTAATTGAAATTTCATGCATATTTCTGTCTTCTTGCACCCTACCAATTAGGCAAAACACTCGGGATTTTGACACTACAAGAAATCAGCAGGGTCCACCTAATTAAGTTGTTTAATAAACAGATAATAGTGAAGACAGAAGATATTGTAATAGAGAATTATTACTTACCAAGTCATGGGATGAATTCTTTAGTTCAGATAACACAGTAGCTGAGTCTGCTCTTATGGGACAATTAAAAACCTGAGTTTAAGTACAAAACAATTAGTGCAAATAGTGACCAGTTATCAATCAAACAGCGTACTGTAAAAGATAAATCCAATAGATCCGTTAGCATTTGAATAAAGAATAAAGAGCTGCAGATAGAGCCATATTTCACTTACAGCAAAACCTGCAAAAGTAAGGCCGTTTTCCACAACATCTCTGTCCAAGCTTCTTGCTTCATTTACCTTCAGCCAAGTTAAAAACAATATGAACAATTAACTATACAACTTGACTCCCAAATTCGAATTCCTTTATCATAACCACTTCATAATACATGTTTTAGGTACTCAAAATTTATGGGCCCACAGATAGTAAAAGCTTATTTTAAACAACTCTCTGGAATTCTCTTGACTTCCAACTTAGAGTTCCTTACAACCATACCCACTTTGTTACATACGTTTTTAGTTGCACAATACATACCAAAATTATTACTTATTAGCATTAAAGAAAAATAATGCCTATAATGTTCTTTAGTTTATCAGCAGAATCCATAAAACTTTCAGCACTTTATAATTGGTGAGTTGTGGCCTGATGAATCGTACATGTAATCCTTATAAAAACTTGACTTTCTTGTTTACTTCCAAGTAATTCACATTTTACCTAGTTTTGCTTTACAAATATGAAATCGCCATTCTATCTTGCACCAAAAGTAGTGATATTTTCAGCACTTACTGTCATGTCTGGAAGAGACTTGTACGCAAGAGCAAGGACACGAGATCCTTGACGAGTAAATTTCTTATAGGACTCCACATAAGATGGGGGCAAATCAATGAGCCTTTCCTGGATAGTTTCTGGCGCTCCCTGAAAAAGGAAATATTCCAAAATTAACAAACACACCAATTACAGTAAAGCTTATGCAACCATATTGTGGTTTTTCACTGTAGTTCACAAAGATAGAACAAATAATGCAACACTACAGAAAAGAAAAATGATAAATTACTCTTGTAAAAAAAGAGAAGCGCTTTTCAAAGGAGGCATTGCATATGAAGTTCTACTTATTATGCAACAAGAATGGGTTTTGAAGGGCATAAGGCATGGTAAGTTTAACAACCATCTCTCAACCTCAACAGGTTCAAGATCCTCCAATTAGCTATAAAGAATAGAGCACGTTGCCGCAGAAAGGTACAAAAAGAGAGAGACCAGCGCCCTTTGTGCTAGGTCCCGCGAGTTTCCTTTATTAACATTGTGTGCCTCATACGTCAATATAAAACTTCAAAAATTTCAGTGACATATGTAGTTATTGTACTAGGAGAAATTAAAAACCCAAACTATAAGAGAAACAGGATCTGGTATTACACCAATCAATTATTTGGTTTGAAAAGTGTGATAACTATCTACAATGCTTTTTAAGAATTTAAATTGGAGATGCTTCACCAGATGGAAATCTGGAAACCACAAACCTTCACAAAAGCAAGAAAATCATCTTGAATGCGAACAACAACAGACATTCGTTTTAAATAAGAGGCAAAGTGATGTCTCTGAACAATCTGTACAGCATTACCACCTCCCCTGCAATTAATAATATATGAGTTTAACAACAATATCGTAATTATGGTATTATTATATGCAACTAAAACAATAGAAAAAGAAAAAGAATACTGTGAAACTAGAAAGGGAAATGGAGCATGTGCAATGTATACAAACTCATAAAATAAACAAAGAAAAAACTATAGTGCATGAGAGAAAAAAAGAACCATGCCAATTTGACAATAAGGCTTAACAATAGAGAGAGAGAAGATAAGATAAAAACATAAGAACTATCCTACAACCTCTAATCCTCGTATATTTCCTAATATATTTATTTATATTAAATTCATGTTGTATTCCGTGATCTGCTTATACTCAATCTCTGTCGTATTGCGTGATCTGCTTATACTCAATCTCTGCATGTTTTGATCCAAAACAAATCAAACATATGGATTATTTCAATCAATTCTAGTCACAATTGTAGACTTTAATGTATTTAGATTATTTTGGGGAAAAAATCTTCTCTTTGCGATAACCAAAAGAAAATGAGAACAAGTAAATGTCATATATTAAAACTCACAACTTAAGATAAAGAGGGAAGTAGATGAGAAATATGAATCAGCATATGTGCAAATCACTTCAGAGCATTCACAAACAATATCAATAAAAAAAATACTTACTTTTTTGGCAGTGCCTTCTCATCGGATTTATAACTCCAATCTATACCTTTGAGTGCAGCTTTCTCAAGGGGATCACCAACCTGCACACGATAATTTAGAGCGTCAAATCAAAATACAGCCCTTGAAGATACTGGATATATTAAGCTTCAGCAATCTTATTGGCGTGTTTCTCCACATGATTGTCTATTTCTGATCTTGACATATAACTATAGATTACAGTGAACACATAATTGTGAATATGTAAATCGTAGCTAGTAAATCACAGAAACTGTCCACTAAAAATGCACTAGGATGTCTGCATACATCTGGCACTCCCCTGAACCCACACCAAAAAAAGGGTACCGATATAGTGTGATAATAGTCCTTATAAACATTCATTGAACAACTACAGCCCAGCACATGCCTCAAACCAATTAGTCAGTGGCTAAGCCTCTAGAATTAAAACACAGTACATTTAACTTTGTTCTAGCATCACAAAATACATCCTATGTAATAACATATATGGGTGCAAGGGCATTCTCGAGTAAGGCCAAATTGCTCACAACCTAAACACATTTACAAACGCTGAAGAGTGATACTCTTGCTTTCCAGAATAAATTTAACAGCATTCTTCAACTCTCATCAAGAAGAAGAACCTATAAATGATTAATTAATAAACTATGCAGCTTGCAGGGGGATTCTGCAGTACAGAATGACTTTCAACAGAAGTAAAGATATTGATGATATATTGGATCAAATTAAACCAACATACCAGCTTGTTCTCAACAAACACCAAGGCATGACAAGAAGCCAAAATTTCTATAATTCGCATAGGCACTTTCGTCATATCAGATTCTAAATCCATTTCACTAGCTAGCCCGGCAACTCCACGAAATTCCTAAAAAGAGGAAGCAGAAGAGAAATGATTTACTAATTGACAGAAATCTGATGTAAATACGACAATATCTTAAAATATCGTGTCAGTATACCATGTCATCTGATGTGAGTGTTCCTGTTTTATCGAAACAACATATGTCAACCTGCAAAGGCGGAAACAAAATGACATAGCATCACCATGGATGATTTAAAGGAACTTTGTGCATGCAAAAATGACAGTCCTCTATAAACTAACATACTTTTCCAGCAAAGGGAATTCTAAAGGGTTCAGTACAAAATATCCCGCGCCGAGCCAATGCAATGAGTGATGTATTAACAGCTATTGATAATTCCATAGGTAGCTCAGGTGGAATCACAGAAGTTATAATAAGAGAGCAACTTAGGAAAAGCTTGTATCTACTCCTTGTAGGATCTTCAAGCCCCTACATCAAAAAAAAAATCATTTATACTAGTAAAACATGTAATCTTTAATAGTGGTTTAAAAAGAACATCAACTCACCTTTTTAAGTACATAACCAGCAGCAATAACTGCAAAAACAACTAGAAATAGAATAAAGAGTCCGCTTTCCCAACTGTTAGCAGTAACCTTTATCAATCACAAATAAAAAAAGAGATTAGTCAAAGCAAACTAATTATAAAAGAGTTTCCCTAATCACCAAAGTAAGAAGTATAATGTACTCTTTCGGTGGAAAATAAAATAGTCCTCATCAGCTTCCCCTGGCTTGTTTCGAATCCGGTACGTAAAACAACAGCCAAGCAGCCACCATCAGGTGTCCTCAGAGGAAAGGTCTAAATCAAGAAAGAAAAACAAAATCCATTCGAACAACACATCACAAATAATAAATAACAAATAATGATAATATAGCATGGCCTACCTTGTCTGGAGTGTGCTGCAAGATTTTAGTCCCACCAAATAAAACATGGGTTTTATCCCGCTTAGCTGATAACTTTTCTTCAGTGCCCCTACCCACGACAGATACCTGAAGAAACAATTTGACCAAGCACTTAGCATAATAATCTACAATAACCCAATGAAGATTTCCTTAACTTAATGAAAAATGGCCTCATCTCAATCAAGGATCGACTATTCGGATCATATTCCTTCTTTTACCAACCAAAGTTATAATTTCAACTATCCTATAATATTCAACTAAGAAGAGAAGATAAACAACTATCAAATACAAAATCAGCCTAATACACAAAACCAGCAATAAGAAAGCCAAGTTACCTGCTTATTTGGCTAAACCATTCTTATAAATGCTGAAGAGTACAATTTATTTTAGTTTATCATTCAGGAAAATAAGAAGACTACTGGATGCTTTTTACAACCAACCTTGTATTCAGTAAGCTTGAATTAAGTTCTTTAACCCAGACGTCAATCCCATGTTGCATGCAATAGCTTGTTAATTTTTGTAAAGAAACAACAAAATAATAGATATTACAGAGAATAGAACCTTCCACTGAGGAGTAGACTCGCCAGTAAGAATAGCTTCATTTACAATGGCACTTCCAGCTAGCAAAAGCATGTCTGCTGGCACTGACTTATCTTCACCATTGGGACCAGAGGAACGCCCAACGGAAACAACATCACCCGGCAAAAGATCAGTACCAGAGAGTTTCATCCACCTAAAATTGCAATCCATTGATTCAACAGACTTCAAGCTATAGTAAAAGCAACAAGAAAATGGCATCGGAAAGACATACTTCCCACAGCGATGGACCATTAGGGTCTGATTATCAACTCTAACACGCCGTAGCTCACTTAGAGTCTTCAACCTGCTCTTTGCCATAGTTGACTCAAACATAAAGAGCATGAACAATGTGAACAAACTGTAATACCAATATTCATCCAAGCACCACAGCCCAACGCAAAAGACCTGCACATGATAATTATTTGAAATTTACAAATACTTTATAGGTGAAAGGCATAACTAAGAACGAGATCTTCATGGTTCATCAATCAAAAATCTGTTTTCTTTTCCCACAAACGGCTGCATTCTTAGATTTCAGTTAACTACGACTTTTGCTTTTCCATAACTTTTCTGGCATTAAAAAAGCGGAGTCTACCATAAAAGAAGCAATAAGGTTTGATTTTTTTCAATTTCCGTTCTTTGTCAGTTTCTTGCATCCTCATATAACATATCCCTTCCTAAAATAGATGTTCCCATAGGAATTGGGAGAATATCATTATTGAATGTGCTATCATTCATCATCAATGCAAATGGCGGTGCTGCTGCTCAGAAGAGTCCAAGAGAGTACAGGTAAAGCAGAAAGTGAAAATTTGGCCTCAACAGCAGTTGGAGCTGGACTGTTGTAGTTTAAAACAATGCACTACGGAACTCAGATTTTAAGGAACAAAGTATGCACTCTGGTTTGTGAACAACTCCATTTATATAAGCAACAAGAAGAGGATCATATTAGGGGGGAAAGAGATTTTAAACTGTACATTTGTGGAAAAGGTTTTGACACCTACTTTGCTAAAATTCCCTACAAGCGTTAACTGCATTAAACACTGAAGGTGGATTTCAAGTATTTGATGTCCCGGTTTCCGAATGCAATGGATCTAAAATATTTTTCATCCCCGCATTATTGAAATTCTTGTTATAAATTATTCTCCAACAACTCAAAATCACAAATTTCCCTAAGTTTACATAAAAGTAAAAACCTTCATCAGATTTTAGAAGTACAAGTCATATATTTTACAAAGGAAATGTCAGTTCCTCAGTAGACAAAAAACAAATTCTTCACAGTATGAAGAGAAAAACCCGCAGCATATGAAAAAATCTTAGGACACACTCATCAAAGAAGAAGCATTTGTGCATCAGTGCATGATGTGCAAGTGTATGAGAAAAAACGTTTGAAGATTAAACCTGAAAGACGAAAAATGGCTCCGTACAGTGCTCCTTCATCAACTTCTGGAATGTTGGTTGTGGATATTCAAATCTACATGAACAGAAAATAAAAGATTATCGGGATAAGAAATACATAGCGACACTAAAGAATATAGATTTTAGATGACACGTACTTTGCCATCAGGGTAAGGTTTTATGAAACAGGAAACACAGGCCAATGTGCACAAGTGAACAAGACATAATCGACAATTGGGATGAGCAACAATTTAGCCCCCACACTTAACTGCAATTCAGAAATAGGAATTGGGTCCTTAAGGTCAATTTTTTCTTTTATTTTTGCTCCTAATGTCAATCACCCTAAAAGGTTTAGCCCCTAATTGGAAATTACGTTACAGTTAAGAGCACATTGGAAAGGACTTCAGGACAGCATATATTATACTTGGTGGAATATTCATTTAGGAGTCCAATTAACAAGGATCAAGGATGTATAACATTAGAAGAAAGATTGAAAGAAAGGTTGACCAAACTGGTATTAATCTTTAGGGGCAATCATACTTCATCACAACCATAAAACCATGGCTTAAATTTTTGCAGATATGACATATATAAGATTACAACAATGGAACAGCAACCATCAGCACTGATAAGAAAAAATATTACTCTGAAGTAAAATCGGAATAGTTTCTCAAATCTCATTTCATATGAGAGATGAAATGATAGAATGAAGGACACCACAGGCAATACATATGCAGATAGATGTTTAAAAGCCACTCACACATTCCGTCCCCATTTTTCAGTAGCAGTCACTATTTTAGCCTCTGATCCATGGCCAGAACTTTTAAGATAATAGCCAAATGTTTCCTTAGTAGGATAAGGAAGCTTGCAAAACGTCGAATTCTCCTTTGAAAAGATGAAACGTTGCTTTCTGAAATCAAAGTATATCTCTTCTATTTCCCCGGGGGATGAAGAGCCACCCAACTGTAGAATGAGAAAACGTATATATATTAAACCAATGTAACCAGGAAGCATGTGATTTTTTCTGCGAAGTATTACTAAATGCAGTAGGAGCCCCGGAGGCTTCTTAGTTCAATAGTTCATCGAATATCAATAAAAGAGAAGGAGATGTTTATGTCAGATAACAGAAATAAGAAGAGAGATTTTTTCCCCAAATAATTGAAGTGTTGAGCTTGAATTGAAGCTGCATATTTGAGCCTTTTTGTAATTAAACTTTGGCATTCAGTTGTTTTAATAAGGAATTTAATTTGGAGAAATAGTAGAGGTTTCTTCTATCCTTAATTAGGATTTTATGGGCCAAATTTGAAGACTCACTGGAGCACTTATTTTTAATGTTGCGAAGCTATTAGCCAATTATTCGGTAATTAGGATTCAAATTAGCAGACCTTTCCTATTCTATATAGAATTCGGTCACGTTTAGACTTCCTAATTTCTCTTCTTTACATTTCAATTCATTGTTTCTATTTTCAAATGACAGAACCTTAAAATTTTCTAATCAATCGTTCTTGTTTTTACTTCATTCTACATACCTATGTGCAGTGAGGCGCTTGACTATGGTGCATCAATACATGCTCGAGGCGCTCGCTTACAAAACACCCATTTGAAGGCATAACGCCAAGATGCCAGTGAGGAGCTGCAAAGATGCATCATGTTGCAGGGCCGTTTAAGCGAGCGCCTCTACGTAAAACCAGTTTTTCACAGTAAACTACAAGAGCAAAACATTCTTCTGGAGATAAGAACTAAACCAAATATATAGACCAAATGTCAAAACTTGATATGCTTGTCAGTGCATATACAATGTCACATCTGATCATATAAAAGAACATAATGTTTAAATTAAAAGGAACACTTGTCTTTCATAGCGTAGGCACTGGGGGAGCAGTTTTCTAATATCAAAATTGTAGCAGAAGAATGATGGTGAGATAGACAGAAAAAAGAAGTGCACATGATATGGCAAGTTTTGAACTTTCCTTACTTTAGTAATCTACAAAAGCTCACTTTGTCGATTAACCTGAAAATGCAAGTAAAGTGGGCAAGTTCAATTGGTCACAAGCATTACTGCCAATGCTTTCCTTCGCAATGCATTTTCTGTAATTAAACACTTCATGTGTTTTTAGCCGTCAATTTTACTCTACTTTTACCACCTAGATGCCTAATAATGCCCTGAACACCTAAAATGTGAACAATAAAACCACATAATTCAACCCTTCTGTGCAACCATTTCAATCTTTGATTTGATAAGCGCATTATTTGGGGGACATCAGCCATCATAAAGATCTACCAACAAGTCAAAATTTATGTTAGTTGATCTTCATCACTTGATACAACCATCGACTACTATGACCACTAGTAATATATTTCAAATCAACTTAAAATAGTTTATCCAATGATCAGCAGATGCATTTCAAAATAACCATTATTTAAACACCAAATTAATGGAACTCACATATTTTAGCAACTTACAATAGCATGGTATGCATTAGAAATAAGAAAAATATTTAGACGTAAACTAGGGTTCTAAAAAATTTTATAGGCCCTCTTGTATTCATTTTATACAATTACACAGAAAACAGAGCGCTGCCTAGCTAGAGTATTCAACTTGAGTTAAGCAAAACTCTTACTTGCTTGCGAATATGCATCGGGACAATTTCTTTGGCACCAGAAAACTTGGCCGGTGTTATTTTAGAGGCATCTGCAAGGTGAATATCATTAACCTGCAAAAACAAAGAACCTTGCAAATTAAATACACAATTTATAACATTCATATATTCTGAATACTCGAGTAGAATATAAAGAGCCATATACCTTGCTATACTGAACGAAGCATTTGAAATCAACAGACCAAGAAGTGAAAAGACAGACAAGAATGTGAACAGCCACAAGACCGCCCAGAACAATTGTAGCATCTGAAAAGTCAATGCTCGGTACAACTGCAGCAAGCCATACAGCGTAAATTATAGCAAAAGGCCACACATCTAAACGCCACGCCCGATGTTTGCGCTTCAACAAATCAACACTCTCTACCACTTTCCCTCCGACATGAAACCTCGTCATCTTGCTTCTTCAAGCCCTAAAACAACAATCCATAATATTCATTACAGTGAATTGCTTCAAATGAATCAGTTCATACTATGATACTCAGCAACAAATACAATCAAAGAAATCGAAAATCAGTAGCTCAGTTAATGTACATGAATGAAAATCACACAAATCAGGATTTGGAACTCACAGGGTTTCGAGGGGTAGCAGTAGAGCACTAGAAACTTCAAATCGAAGTGCCAATTGAAAATAATGGATACGAAGGAGGAGAGGGGCGGAGGGCCACCGTATG
>CAOJBJ012693974.1:0-18915 GCA_948291685.1 Euphorbia celastroides
AAGAATGGTCTTTTTAGACCGGAGATGAATGATATGCAAAGATAAAAGAGAAGAGAGTATACCTTGTTGGCTTTTGAACCGCTCCTCAAATCCAGATTATTCCAATTAAATTTTAGTTTAAGTTTAAATTTAATTGGGCAGTAATTCAATATGCAAATTCAAAAGAAAGACTCTTAAATTGACAGACAGAAAGCTTCGAAAGGATCGAATAAGGACTTAGAGAGAAGAATGCTAGTGCTCCGAATAGCCGAGGTCCGGAATACTGAGGCAGAGGGGGACTATTTATAGTCGAAGAAGATGTAAAACAGGCAGAAAACGCGTCCGCCGGCGCGCTCGCGCTGTCGGCAACACGTTCGCGCCGGCCATGGCGCGCCCGCGCCAGGACTGTTCCGGTCTGGACTTACCTGTTCGGTGCAATTTTTCGCATTTTTCACGATTTTCGGGAGTTTCGGACCTCCGAAAAATAATCTGAAATTAGTTCTGTGATCCTCGTTCCGTTGCGGACTTTTTGAGTGGTATGTTGGCACGCTTCTGGAGACTTTTACCGGAGCTGCGTTGTGTACTTCGACTGACTTTCGGAGCCGGAAAATTGAGTATTCACAATACCTAAGGTATATTTTATTACATGCTTATTTTATATAACAATATACCTTGCGTAATTTAAACATTGTGTGGTTCAGGCATACTTACTTTGTGTTCTTGCATATGTTCACAACAAGAAATTCAGAATCACGAACACATGCTATGTGATGCAATCAATCAATGCTATAAAGTTGGGCGTAATAACCAAGAACCCTCAGTTTACCTTTCTTTGTGGTTGGGTTTTTCCTTTGGGCCGGTTTAGGACCGATTGTGAGATGGCAAGGAGAACTTCGGCAATACTCCGGGTTGAATTTTGGTGATAACCGAGCAAGAAAGAATCTTTTTTTTGGCAGAGTTTCGACTAGGATCAGAGATTATGAGGATAATTCCAAATTTTGGGAAGCTATAGAAGGGTATAGGATGTGAAATCTCTGGAAATTTGGGTAGAGTTTCAGGAGGAAATGGTATAGAAGAGGCTTAGAACTAGAACCTTCGATTACCCTGGCAATGGGTTGCCTGAGATGCGGGGCTTGGAGTGAAGTCAGTTGATGCCTAAGGACTAGGGTCTTTCAACAGCTTCGGGATCAGTTTTCCAAGGGAAAAACTTGATCAGAATGCCCAGAATGGCTTTGGAATGTCTTAAAAAGGCTTAAGAAGGCTTAGAAAGGCTTAGGAGAGGCTTACAATGTCATCAAGCTCGAATTGATGCTTGAGATGTGCTTTGGAATTGTTGCAGGAGTGGCCTTTTTATAGCCATCTCGGGATGTCAATCTAGCTGGTCGACTAGTTTCACCCATAGGTGTAACCAGCCGATCGGTCAGATTGCACCTATGTGTAGACTAGGTGCAATCTAGCCGATCGGCTAGATCACGCCTTCTGGAAAACGACACGTGGCAGTCATCTAGAGGGTCAACTAGCCGTCAAATGCAAAGGACTTTTGAATTTTCTGTAAAAACTCTTTCGGGAGGATTTTGTACATTTTTTCGGGTTTAGGGTTTTTGGGAGATTTCCAGTTTTCCGGAATCAAGTCTTTGAAACATTTGAGTGGAATCAAGGTTACGGACATTTCTGGAATTTTTGGGAATCCTAGGGCATTTATGGAATTTTTGAGAATTCCAGGGTTTGAACATTACGGAGTCAGGGCTCCAGGATCATTTGGAATCAGGGAATCCAGACATTACGGAGTCAGGGCTCCAGGATCATTAGGAATCAGGGATTCTGGACATTGCGGAGTCAAGGCTCCAGGATCATTAGGAATCAAGGATTGCAAAGTTAGGGCTTCAGGGTTTGGGGAACATTACGGAGTCAGGGCTCCAGACATTTCAGAGTCTAAACTCTAGGGTTTGATCATTACGGAGTTGAAGTTCTACAGTTCTCGGATGCACAATCGGTCTTCTACCAACTCCGCTAGAATTTTGCCCAAACCTAGAAATAGGTTAAACATTCATCATCGGGTTGGATGGACCGTGCTCACAATTTGCCCCTCGCGCACATAACTTTTATTGGAAGACAATTAAAAGTTATGATGCGTGACTAATGAGTGTAGTCTAACTGTGGCACAAAAATAGTTTTTTAAAACAATTTTGAAAGGACAATTTTCTGAAGCAGATAAATCGTCGAAATCTGCTGGGGATTGTGCATTTGGTGGTCCGCTATGGATCCTTGTGTTTAAAAATTTTCTGCTAGGGTAATGCATGTCAATATCTGTTTTTGTTTCCTTGGGAAACGTGCAGTGACCCGATTCACTGGGGAATTTGATCGTGACAATCAATAGAGTTGGTCCATTATGGATCCATACTCAGGTTTTTGACAATTTTCCAGTGAGGCTATGAGTTGATCAACTTGTGATTCGAACTCGAAAAGCGCACCAACTGGGTTATGCATCAGTAAAATCTTTGAAATTCAATTTTTGAAAATTTTGGTCCACTCATTTTTGAAAAACATTGTTTCAACGATGAAGAATTCAGGCATCTGGGATATCCTGGGAAATCAATTTTCAGAAAACAATGCAATCAATGAAAATTTACTACATTGTGTGATCTAGCCGATTGGCTAGGTTGCACTTTTACCTGATTGGCAGAAAAAATGACCGTTACCGCAACGGTAACTTCGGCGCGTAACGATAACTTCAGGGTGTAATATAGTCGATCGGCTAGATTGACACTTCTATATATTTGGCCGAGACACTCCTTTTTCTCCACCAATTCTCATTCTTCTCATTCTCCATGATTTTCTTGCATCCTATAGCTCTAAATTTCAAACTCCAATGCCTTTTTCTCCATCTTTAAGTTTTCTACTTCAATTTTTAGTCACTTCCATGTGGCTAAATCTTGACAATTTTCGGGTCGAAAGCCTGCCTTCTGACCATGAGATCATCCAGGTGCGTGCTGATGGGGAGATGATTGTGATCCCTGCTCAGTCCATTGCATCACGTTTTAGTATGCCCCCAGGCCAATCATATTACAATGTTGCTCCGAGTGCATACATTCCAGAGGCGCTTGACCACTTTAGGCATCTTTCTTGGCAACCGGTAAGTTCAATTTTTCTCAACAATTTTTATTTCATTTCAATGCATTTTTAGGAAAAAGTTTTTAGGATTTAGGAATCCTAGAAAATCTAGATTTGAACCTTTAGGACCATCTTGAGGAAAGTAGCCTTTCTAGGAAAATAGCTTTTGAAATGCAATTTTTAGGAAAATAGAATTTGAACCATTATTTAGAAAATAGCACTTGAACAATCATTTGAACAATCAGTAGGCTAGAAAACTCAAGGTTTAGTGAAAATTTGTTCAAAAAATCCCAATTCAATTTACCATTATTTTAGGTATAGAAAACCTATAGAAAGGTATAACTTTTAGGAAAAAGCAATAGAATTCTATATGACAAATTTGAAAATTCATTTTCTTTTTGAAATCAATTCCCGTAAGAATGCGTTATCAATGTATATTTTGCTGAGTATAAATTGAATTTACCAGGTTCTGCGTCATAAGGCGGGGAATATCCAAGAGCCGCACAAGTGGTACAAGAAGCTTAGCGCCCATGTGAGGACTATTGTCGATGAGACTTTTCTTGGATGCTTCATGTAGTTCCAAGATTACATCCGTAGACGTGGATATCCTCGTGTTTGCTCTTCTCGCATCGGTGAACTTTTTAGTCGGTGGTCTGATACTACCCACACCTTCTTTTTAGTTGCGGAGAGTATACCATCACTCCGGTTGACGTTTGTGCCATTCTCGGCTTCCACTTTGATGGGATCATCATCGACTTTATCTGCAGGTTCTATGCCAGGAAGAACCTGGCGTTGATGACGAGGCTCATCGGATGTGACAGTGACAACAATTTGGCGGACAAGTTGATGAAGTTCTAGATCAAGAACCCTCAGGCAGCTGGTCCATGGGTGGAGGCTCGGGCTTTCATGCTTTATGTCATGACTCAACTGTTCTCTCTGACTGGATCATCTCAGATTAATATGAGTCTGCTCCCTCATTTGATCGATCTTGAGCGCTTCAATGACTTTGCTTGGGGTACAGCGATTTTAGCCCAAACCTACTTCGCCTTGGATGTTGTGGCTCGGTTGCACAACATGTATTTTCAGGGTTGTGAAACATTAGTGGAGGTAAATATTCGACTTTTTGAGCTGTCTTTTCATTTGCCCTTTTTTGCTTTTCTGACTTTTTCCATTTTTGCAGATATAGTTCACCGAGAAGAAGATCGTTACTACATCACGGACGAGGGAGAGACTTGGACTCGATTGATTTCCTCACTATCCCTTATACTACCAAAAGTGGGAGGCCATCAGACGTCTTCACTATATTGACCACTTTCGGACCATCTTCAAGGACGCGATATGTCTCTTTTGTTACAATCATATTCCTTCAATTCTTTAGGCGATTTCAACTTATCAATTAACTTATTCTGCAGATCTTGGATAAGCCATGGGGTCTAGTTGATACTTAGAATGATGAGATGAGGGAAGCTTCACCTTTCGTTCATCGTCGCCTTATGATGAGCAGTTCCCGTTCCATGGAGTGGTACCTCGGGGAGCGTGTGAAGAGCAACACTAACGGTACTCGGAGCATTCCTCCTCCAATTTCTCGATGTGTATTTTGGCCTCGGTTGGCCAACAACGACCTTGCCTTGTTGATGAGAGATGGCTTCGAGGTTCACATTGCCCCAGATTCAGCTACTACGGCTTGCCTTCGTTTGACCCACCTGAGAGTCGAAGTCTCGACTCGCTATCCTTCTTATGACAACTTTTGTGAGACAGCTCTCCTCGGGTTTCCTGATAGGAACCCATTTGACGTGTTCAAGAGTAGTGGTGATGAGGGTGGTGGTGGTGAAGATCCTGATGCTGGAGATTAGGATGGCCAGGTTGGTCTAGGTGGCTAGAGTAGTACCGGTGGGGGCGAGTCCTCTCGTAGGGTACATTGGTAAAGTCTCTTTTTCACTTTTTCATTTCATTTTCTTTTTCTGACTTTATCCTACAGGGTAAGCAAAGTTGGAAGAGGAGAGGAGGAGGCTCTTCTAGCACAGCTCCGCCACCTCAGACAGTTATGAAGGGACATCGGGACTTTGGTAGAGGTTAGATTCTTTTCATGATTTACGGGAGTGACCTCCTCCTGCAGCATCCGACGTTGGCGACTACTACAACCTTCAAGATGGGGTTCGATCCGGAGAACACCACTCATGTAAGCCATCTCAACCATAATCTTCAATTCATTCACAATTTTCCACATTTGTTAATCACTTGGTTTGATTTAGGTCCCTATGGAGGATAGCCGGAGAGATGGAGAGATGCTGCACTTTGCCATCTCACAGTGGACTTTGAGCAACAACGCCATGGCGGTAAGTTCTTTTTACCTGCAATCAGTTATGTATATATGCAAAAGCAAAGAAAAACACTAAATGCAATGCAATGTGTTTCAGGATCGGATCCGGAACTTGTCATTGCAGTTTGAGGAGATGCGGGTTGCCTACCGATCAGGTATTCCGTTCGAGAACTTTTCTCATCCTCCATTTCTAGATGATGGCTACTTCTTCCAGTAGTGTAGATTTTTTGCTCTGCGTAGCGATTTTTCTGTCCTTTTAGATCCTTAGGCTTGTACGAACACTTTTTCGGATTTATAAAAAGAACCGCTTTCTTTCCATCGCGATTGCTTCTTCGTCTATTTACCGAAAGAATCACTTGTCTTCATTAGAAAACTACCCGATCGGCCATTTCCACTTTCAAACAACTTTGCGATGTCTTGTCATGGGTGCAATCTAGCCGATCAGCTAGATTGCCATTTGTCTTAACCCGACAATTTCTCTATAAACAGAAGTGCGTCTTAAACATTTTCTTCACAACTTTCTGCTTCTCTCTTCAAGTTAATTTTCATTTTGATTCTCAGCAGATAAGATAATTGTCTTAGTTATTGAGGTGAAGGCTTTTCTGGCGACATTTGTTGATGACGACTGGCGTCGAGCCGAGCGATATGACTTATGGAATATGCAAATCTTTGGTCAAATTCCGCCAAATGAGAACTTTATTCAGGTTGCAACAAGCTTGTGGGACTCAGTCGACCACGTTTTTCACCTTGGTGATAGCGAGCTATGTCCGATGTTGGAAGATTTTTTAGAAATTCTGAATGTTCCTAGGAATGGTGACATTGTCATCCCATGGTTCCACAAATTGATCTCATCGTGAGTCGGGGAAGTTCTTTAAGTTACGTGGGCAGCTCAAGAGTCTTGTGGTCAATAAGGATTCTAGTCTAAACCTGAGAGGGGCTCTTCAAGTTTTCCAAACATTGTCTCCATCGGAGGAGAACTGGGTAAGGACTTTCGCCTTTATGATCTTTGGATGTTTTCTATGTGAGACAGATGGAGACACCTACAACTTCGAGGTTATTCTTGTGCTTGAACAAATGAGAGCAGGAAGATCCGTGGCTAGCATTGTCTTAGCTGAGACTCTGCTTTATCTCGATTCTGTTCATGATGAGGACATTGTTCCAACTCGTGGGAGCAAGATAATTCTTCAGGTAAAGACAATCCCTCTTTCTTCTGACAATACATCCTGGCATAGCTTTTCTCACAATGCCATATTTTGCGGCTATGGCTATAAGAGAAACTTGGCATTTATTCTACTCTTTTAGGGCATAGGTACAATCCTTCTCAGTACTTCAGCCGAAGCTTGATGGATAGCGGCTTTCGGGCTCGTACAGTTCGCAGTTGGCTTACTCGTCTTCAAAATTTTCACACAGATGACATTGTGTGGGTATGTCCTTGGCTGAACATCAATCGAGTTGTTGTGAGCATGGAGGACAATGGAGTCATCTTACTTGGATTCTCTGAAATGACAATCTACTCTCCAGACCATCTCAGGAGGCAGTATGGCTATGAACATCGATTTCCCAACAATTTCCACGGTGTTTTTAGGACAATCAATAATGGCATGGATAGACGCATTGAGACATTGTGGCACAATCGCCAGATGAAGAATATGAATCTGACTCGGGATTTCAACATCCAAGTTGATGCTCACTACTGGTCATGGCTTTCAGAAATACGTGTCTGTAGGAATCCAACATTGAAGAGGGAGATCACTACAAGGTATAAGGAGGCAACTTCGAGCTCCAGCTCTTAGGATCAATGCGTAATCTGGATGTAATGATTAGCTATGTGCAATGTAATAAATAACATTCGCAGTTCATTAAGGCAGGCATGCTGTATTATAACACTAAGATGCAATAAGACCAAAAAGAGGTTAGTTCAAAGAGATAGACTTTGGTAGTGGTATCCATCCTAATGGCTGCCAGTCGTTGTTAGCAACCCTTTTCAGGTTTTGTTACTGACAAAACTCTCATTCTTTTGTGTCTTAACTTTTGTCCTGAGACCCTCTCTAGTCTCGGCAGACATTACACGTGATAGTTCTTCAACTTGTCGGAGTTTATCGGATTGACGAATTCATTGCCATCGAGATCCATGATCTTAACGGATCCTTTACGTAATACTTTCTTAACCACAATGGACCATCCCAATTAGGCTGAAATTTTCCACGGACATCTGTGTGAGTCTTTCGCGTTTGTTTCAAAACTAAGTCTCTTGGTTTAAAGGGTTGATTCCCTTTCTTAACTTTGCGGTTGTAGGATCGTTCCATTCTTTGTTGATAAACTTGTAAGCGATCCAATGCTTCCAATCTCTTTTCATTGATCTGATTCAACTACTCATATCTAACTCGAGCCCATTCATCTTCAGCAAGTTTCGGTTCTAGGAGGACCCTCAATGATTTGACTTTCAGCTAGGCAGGCATTATGACTTCCATACTGTATACTAGTGAAAACGAAGTGTGACCCGTAGGAGTATTAATGCTGGTGCGATATCCCCATAATGCGTATGGAGGATGATCGGCCCAATCTCAGTAGGTGGCTACCATCTTTGATAGAATTTTCTTTAGAGCTTTGTTGGCTGCTTCAACTGCTCCATTAGCTTGAGGCCGATATGGAGAAGAGCGATGATGCTCAACACCATATTCTTCAAATAAATCAGCAATTTTTTCTTGGAATTGGATGCATTATTGGTAACTACATGATGGGGAACTCCATACCTCGAGAAGATATGCTTTTGGAGGAACCGAGCCATCTTCTTGGCCGTGATCGTGGTGTAGGATTCCGCCTCTCCCCACTTTGAGGAGTAATTAATGGCCACAATTATGAATTGATGACCATTAGATGAGGATGGTTTGATTTCACCAATGATGTCAACACCCTATGCAGAGAATGGTCACGGAGTAGATAATGCTTGTAATTCAATCGGTGGGAGATGGCTCAAAACTCCATATATTTGACATTCATGACAGCGCTTGACTTCTTTGATGCAATCACTGACCATTGTCAACCAAAATTATCCCATTCTTTGGATTTTCTTGGTTAACATTACTCTATACATGTGCGGACTACAAGCTTCAGCGTGAACCTCTTGAATCATTTGTTGTTCGTTTTTTACTGAAATGCATTTGAGAAGCATTCCATCGGCAGACCGTTTGAACATTTCTCCATTGATCATTCTGAATTGGATAGCCAATCTCCTTAGGGTGGTCCTATCAGATTAACTTACTTCTTCCAGGTAAGACCCATCTTCAAGGTGTCGGCCAATGTCCTTGTACCAAGATTCTTCAGTTTCTAATTATTCAGCGTTGATGTTGAGAAGGTAGTAGAGAGTCTTAGCTACTTCGACAATGAGTGGTCTGAGGGGTCGTTCTTGAGGATTTTCCCACATTGATGCCAGAGTGGCTAAGGCGTCAGCCATTTGATTCTCATCTCGAGGCACATATCAGAATTCACATGAATTAAATAGTGCTGCTTTCGTCCATACGGCTTCTAAGTATGGCCTAAGAGATTCTTCTTTTAAGTCCCAATCTCCAATAACTTGTCTGATAACCAATGACGAGTCTCCTATGATCTCAACTTGATCTGCTCTGAGTGTCAGCAAAGAAGTCATCCCGAATAGGCATGCTTCATTTTCAGCTTCATTGTTGGTGGTTTCGAAATCAAGCCTCTTTAATAATGGAATGATTTTGCCTCGAGGGGTAATGATAATGACTCCAAGTTATGATTAGCATGCACATAATATGATCAATCAATAGATTATAATACCCTGCATATGGAACAAAGTTAGTGCTGCATAAGGAACAAAGTTATAGCGTCTCACTCTTTTCATTTCCTCCAACCTTATTCCTCCAGAATTGTCCTAGGGAACATGATTCTAAGAGTCCTCACCAGCGTTCACTCTTTTTTGGGTAAACCTAGGTGATGTTGCTAGGGTTTTTTTTCTATATGTAGGTGGTCACATAGATGGCTTTGAATTCGAGAGTACATTAAGGGTACAATGCACCTCTAGCTAATTGGACCCTTGAGACATTAGCATGTTAGAAGCGATCCTTTCACTATTTAGATATACTTGACCCCGATGACCTTGGCAGGTAAAAGTGGGTCGGTAAGTGTAATCAAGGTGTTTACATAGACTTCCGCCCTTGAGAAATTGGCATATCCAAGTAATACCAAGCCTATGCAAACAATATTGGAGGGGTATAACGAGCATTAGAAGCCCGAGAAGGCCATTGGGACCTTCATGTAATATGCAGATGATGGCAATTTATTATCTTTCATGAGTCATTTTATGGGGTATCACTTGGACCGATGTCATTTTATTCATTTTTACGAAAAAAAACAGTTTTTAAAAATCATTTTTCAAAAATCAGTTTTGATGCCTAGCTGAATCTCCATTTCAATGGGCGGGCGAACCTTCTCTTCCCCCACTGCGTTCACCAGCCGGTCGGCTTTCGGGAGTCACCGATTCTGTGAGTGGGTTTGAGAAGGATTTTCTACCACGGACCTGGAGAGCGGACAGGGATTGCCTGTCACGACACATACTCGTAACAGGAGGGAGATCTTCCATTAGAAGAGATCGGAACCAGGAATTAATAGAGAAATGGGTTCGTGTAAAAAATTTAAAAGAGATCGGCTATGATATGCCAAAACATTTGGTTTAAAAGAGATCGGAAAAATCATTGCTTAATAACGAATCGTTTTCATAAATACAGTTTTGGAGTCACCACCTGGTTCAGCTCACAACCAGGAATTAATAGAGAAATGAGTTCGCGTAAAAAATTTACTCATAACATTAATCCAACATTGACAATGAGATACCATAAAATGACTCACATTAGTGTGTATACCTAGGGTATATTTTATTACATGCTTGTTTTATATAACAATATACCTTGCGTAATTTAAACAATGTATGGTTTAGTCATACTTACCTTGTGTTCTTGCGTATGTTCACAACAAAAAATCCAGAATTACGAACACATGCTATGTGATGGAATCAAGCAATGCAATAAATTTGGGCGTAATAGCCAAGAACCCTCAGTTTACCTTTCTGTAGTTGAGTTTTTTCCTTTGGGCCAGTTCGGGACTGATTGTGAGATGGCTGTGAGAACTTTGGCAGTACTCCGGGTTGAATTTCGATGATAACCGAGCAAGAAAGGATCTTTATTTCGACAGAGTTCCGACTAGGATCGGAGATTTTGAGGACAATCCCAAGCTGTAGGAAGTTATAGAAGGGTATAGGATGTGAAATCTCTGAGAATTGTGCAGAGTTTTGGGAGGAAATGGTATAGAAGAGGCTTAGAGCTGGAACCTCGACTATCCTAGCAATGGGTTGCCTGAGATGCGGGGCTTGAAGGGAAGTCAGTCGACGCCCAAGGACTAGGGTCTTTCGACAGCTTCGGGATCAGTTTTCCAAGGGAAAGACTTGATCAGAATGCCTAGAATGGCTTTGGAATGGCTTAGAAAGGCTTAGAAAGGCTTACTAGAGGCTTAGAATGTCATCAAGCTCGAATTGATGCTTGAGAGGTGCTTTGGAATGGTTGGAGGAGAGGCCTTTTTATAGCCATCTCGGGGTGTCAATCTAGCCGATCGACTATTTTCACCCATAGGTATAACCAGCCGATCGAACAGATTACACCTATGTATAGACTAGGTGCAATCTAGTCGATCGGCTAGATTACACCTTCTGGAAGACGACACATGGCAGTCATTCAGAAGGTCAACTAGCCGTCAAATGCACAGGACTTTTGACTTTTTTGTAAAAACTCTTTCAGGAGAATTTTGTACAGTTTTTGGGTTTTTCTGGGGTTTTCGGGTTTAGGATTTTTGGGAGATTTCCGGTTTTTCGGAATCAAGGCTTTGAAACATTTCAGTGGAATCACAGTTCCGGACATTTCTAGAATTTTTGGGAATCCCAGGGCATTTCTAAAATTTTCAGGAATTCCAGGGTTTGAACATTACAGAGTCAGGGCTCCAGGATCATTAGGAATATGGGATTCCGGACATTACGGAGTCAGGGCTCCAGGATCATTAGGAATCAGGGATTCCGAACATTACGGAGTCAGGGCTCCAGGATCATTAGGAATCAGGGATTCTGGACATTACAGAGTCAAGGCTTCAAGGTTTTGGGGAACATTGCGGAGTCAAGGCTTCAGGCATTTGGGAGTCTAAGCTCCAGGATTTGATCATTGCGAAGTTGAAGTTCCAGAGTTCTCGGATGCACAATCGGTCTTCTGTCGGCTCTGCTAGAATTTTGCCCATACCTAGAAACAGGTTAAACATTCATCATTGGGCTGGGTGGACCGTGCTCACACAGATATAAGTAACTTTTACAATAAAATTCAAACAAAAGCACTTTATACGAGGTTAATAGTAGATTTATATGAAGTAAACTCATAAGCATATATTTTATGAAAGAAATTAAACAAAAACCACTTTATAACAAAATTATACCATATGTAATTTTTTTTTGAAAAGTTTTAATATTACAAAGGATGAAGTTTCAAAGATAAAAAAATGATACAAATAAAAAAGTCTAAACAATATTTCAAAGTATAAACGGTTTGAGAGATGAATGTAAAATAAGAAAAAATTCATTAAATAAACATTTCAATTGCATGTTTTGAAAAAGAATGTCTAAGGATTTTACCTTAGTTTTTAGAGTCTTTAAGCAAGATAAAAGATTACATAAACAACAACACAAAGATTTATTAAGGAACCATAAGCCCTAAATGCAAGTAGAAACATAAAGAAAAACCGCAAGAAATAAACTCAGTCATACAAAAAGATGGATCGAATGTACCTTTAAAAACATTGAGAATAAATCTTGAATCACCGTGGCAAATTCTGAATGAGGAAGAGGATGAATTGGAGAGGGAACACCGAACTAGAAAAAAAAACTCACATAAGAAGATAATGAAAATGACGATACAAAAATCTGTCTAAGAATTTCTTACTTTCATTGATAAGGGAGCACGGGAACAAAAACTAATTTCTCCACCTCAATAAGTCCACACGCAATACCTCTCACAAAAGATAAAAGAATCATAAAAAGAAAATTGATAGTAAAAAGAAGTAATTAGAGTATTGTCACAAAATTGATATTTGAAATATTAAGCAGACTAAAGAATCATCTTAAAGATTTAAAACTTTAACCACGATTAAATCTAATCAACTAAAAAAATTCATTTCAACATAACGATTAGATTCAGTTAACAATGAAAGAAAAATGTAACTAAAAACAATAAGCCTTAAAAAACGTAATACATTGAACATAACAGAAAAAGATTTTGTATAAATCGAAGAAACAACAACATGCAATATCTCACAATCTCAAATTAAAGTCATTTCGAAATTGATTTTAACTTGTAGATAAAGACCGAAAAATGAAAGAATCGCTGAAAATAAAAGATCAAGTCAGAAATATTTTGATCAATACGGTTGACTCATTAACATAAGATCTACAAGAAACAGAGCATACAATAACAGATTTATGATCTGAGAACAAAACCGTGGAAAAATAAACTTTCATAAACAGAGATGAGCCTGAACCTGCTCTGATATCAATTGTAGCATCCGTTAAAAGCAATGAACACCCCTAAATCCCCACACACATGGTATGATATTGTCCACTTTAAACTTAAAAGCTCTAATGGTTTTGCTTTTGGGCTTTACTTCAAAAGGCCTCAAACCATTGGGATAGGGGTTCATGCTTATAAGTCACTCTAACTCACCCTAACTTTCCATGTGGGATATTTTTTACTTAACATTCCTTCCCTAAAAAAACCATCGAACCTCCCCACGACTGATCAACCATCATCTACAACACATCTTGGTCCGCTCTAATGCGATGGAGCACACGCCTTACATAGAGCCCAAATGGTCTCACGGATATCTTGTTGATAAAATTAGTGCACCGACTACTTTTCGTTCAGGGAACTCACCCACATAATGACAAACTTGAAGCATGAAACTGGCTCTGATACAAATTTGTAGGGATTTTACCCTAGTTTTCAGAATCTTTAAACAAGATAAAAGATAAATAAACAACAACACAAAGATTTGTTAAGGAAGTTCCTCAGATAGGTTTAATCAAATCAATCGTCGTCGTACATCTACCGATCTATATTGACAAAGCTCTATGAGTTCCAAATAGACGCAAAGTTTCAATTGTTTCAACAAAGAACCATATAAACCCTAAGTCTAAGCAAAAACATAAAGAAAATCCCTAAGAAATAAACTCCGTCATACAAAAATATGGATCGAATACAGCTTTAAAAACATTGAGAACAATAGGCTTCACGAATCTTGAATCACCGTAGCGAATTTCAGTGAGGGAGATGATGAACTAGAAAGGGAACACCGGACCGGTAAAAAAAACTCACGGAAGAAGAGAATGAAAATGACAATACAAGAATTTGTCTAACCCTAGTATTTAGCTCACAAAACCCACAAAACGCACAACATAGGGGTTATAATACAAAACTGTTCCAGAAACATAATCGGGCTTAAACAACACATTTTACTTAGACTATGAACACATGTATATGGGAAGATGGACACCTAATATCTTAACAAAATGTATTATTGTTCTCATTGACGTTTTGTAGATGTTGTAGATTTGTCCCGAAATGCCCTTCAGCCCTCTATATTTGCAAATGTCTCACGTAATCCCCTGACCTTGTCGAATATGCACCTCTTAGCCCCCTCATTATCACATGTCAACTTCTGATTAGTTTGACTTTTGAAAGAATTTTTTTCAATAATTTTCTCAAACCAATTAAACAAAAATTGGCATGTGACAGTAGAAAGGCCGAGAGGTGCACTTTTGACAAGTTCAATGAATTAAGTTAGACATTTGTAATTATAAGGGGCTGAGAGAAATTTTGAAACAAGTATAGAGGAGTCCAAATATGTTTTTCTTTTAATATAACAACACAACTCCAAATGCCTCACAAGGCTCTCACACAAAGCAGAGTGAGAATAGGCCGGATGTACCAAAATTTACCCCATGATAACAAAGAGACAGTTTTTAATTGAATTAGAAGTGTAGTTGAACAGCTATCCATTACAATAAAGCAACTCTAGATAGTTTAACAAAAAGAATGGTAAATTTTCGACTCCATTAAAATACCAGGCAGGCGTTATACAAAATGTTTCAAAAAAAAATTGAAGCACTAGTTTCGAGCGTTATGGCCTCTAAAACTTAGATGTGGCTTAGTAAAATATTTGTCGTATTATCATTTTTCTAATTTTATTCTTTTATTAAATATAAAAAATCACTAATTCAATTAAATAATAATAATAATAATAATAATAATAATAATAATAATAATAATAAAATTTAAAGGATGAATCTTAATTCATATTTACCTAATAATAATTCTATTGAAATTACAAAGTAAACTGTTGACATTCTTTCTCGGAATGGAATACTCTGGGCTTTTACTAAATTTCATTTTACTAAACAATTTCCTTTGAGTTTGCTTATAATCGGGACTTTTATGGTGAGAACACCTTGATTTAGAATAATTAGCCAACTTCCGTGCATTAAAAAATTGTAGTAGTCACTGACTTTTCGCAGCATAAAGGTAGGATTGATTACGTGAGAGTAATATACTATACATATGTGCTGGCCAGACTTCAATATATGGCTTCCATAAGATTTTTTTGGAAACGACAGTAACTAATTAACTAACATATAATGATGCAATAAAAGAAAAAAAAACGAAAAATAAAATAGTTAGAGCACAAAACATGTGAAGAATTTAAGAAACAACGGTTGAATCACGCACAATTACTTGAATATTTATTGGATGAAGATTGAGGTTTTGTCAAATGTACAAATTCCATTCATTGTTAGGTGTGTCTTTTTTTTATTTACCTGTAAATATTTATCTCAAGTTATATTGGTTAGGGTTTGGCTTAAATAATTTAGCTAAATAGGTGTTAGAGTTCCTCATTAGATGTTTATTTTTATAACGCCAATAATTGAAGCATGTTTCGGTTTAGTGTAAGCTTTTATTTTGCGATTTATATTTAAAAGTATTTCGGTGGTAATTTTTGGGTTAAGAAAATAGCGATGCTTATTCATTTAGTTATTCCACTATTTTCAGTTTAAAATGGTTTCAACATGTATGGTACATGCAAAAGAAAAAACTTATATTTTTTTATTCTTAAATATTAAAAATTTTCTCGGAAAATTTATTTATTTGAACCAAATGAGTAGGAACTCATCTCCCAGCTAAAAATGAGACTTTCACAACTGAAATAGAAGATGTGTCTAATTAGCATGCCACACATCAATCTACTAGGTTTTCGGATTCCACAAATCGGCAAATTTTCGACATTTGGGGAGCAATTGGAGCTGTCATGTCAACAAAAAAAACCTGCATTCTAATAATTTTTTATATATAATTAGTAGTCCATTTCATTCCAAACAAAATACAAGTACAACAACAACAACAGGATTAACCAAATATATGAACAACAAAACTGAAGAAACGACAAAGGGAAATGCTATAAATTGTTATAAACAAAATGCCAATACATCAGGTGTTGGAAATTATTAATTTTATTTTTTAAAAAATAATAAAATTAATTTTTGATGTGGCTTCTGTTTTGTGAAATCCGATTTGGTTATGTTCATATCAAACGGCCTCTTGTGTCTTGATTAAATATCCAATGGCTGTGATTTCTTTTTTATTTGGTCAGGTTTTGGTCTTGGCTTTAAAGACGTTTGATATGCACGATCCAATAGATATCCCTTATATGGTCTTATTTTTCTCAACTGCAATATAATTTTCTTCGATGATTTTGTGCTGATTTTCTGCATGTTGACACTTCAAAAAAAATTGCAATCAAATTGCTCACCCACTATTGCTCTTCATTATTTCTATTATTTAAGTGTTCTAGATATATTTTATACATTTTGTTCTTGTTCTGATTTTACTGATTGAAGAAATTATTTAATTCTAAGAGGAACTACCAAGTATCTTTGAAGGAAAGTGCTCCGCATGACTCAGCTTATCGGGTTTTCAAGTTTCTTTTACTTGTTTATAATTTCTACAGTGTATAAATATTACTTTTATTGATTGCATTTCTTTGTTTATTTGGTTGAAGATGGAGACTAAAAATTATATATGACTAAATCAACATGGCTTTTTTATATTCAAAGCAGAGAATCGAGATCAAAGATTATTTATTTATTTATTTTATTGTGCTTTGTTCAATTTGTAATTGTTATCCAACATCTGAATTCTCTGAAGTCGTTCTTAATAGCTCCTTATCCCCGTTTAAACCTCATCTCTTAACCCTCTAAAGTCAACATGGCACTATGTTTGCAAGTTTTTGAAAAGTTAAGAGGGTGATTATAATAAGTATATAATTATAATCAACTAATAATTAAATTGTTTTGCAAATAATATGAAATACAATAGAGAAAATAGCATTCAATTTTAATTCGTCTTATTATAATAACAAGCTTATATTTGTAGAGATGTTATCTCTCACTTATTTATCTTTGCAAAAGTCAATTAGATCAGTCCTTATGAAATTGTGAGCATAAAAGAACTTGGGTGGAATAAGGTTGATTCTTTATCTTTTGATATAGGCACCATTTGTGTGATGCATGTTGCATTATCTTCATGGTGCAGTAAGAGAGATAGACACAATGATTAAAAAATTAATTTTTATAATTTTAAAGCTCAACAAATCTCACCCTTTTTTTTTAAAATGAATGAATATGATTACTCTAAAGTCACTCTACCTTTAATTTTCAAAGTCAGAGGATCCAAATCCTTCTAAATAATACACATTCATGACTTGCTTAATGAGGATCCAATATCTCATTTGTCAAACACTCAACTTAAAACCAAAACAAAATATATTTCAAATTCAAATTTCAAACAATATAGAGATAATTCTAGAGTTCTTATTCATTTTGGTTATTTATAAAATAAGTTTGTTGGAGTTGACATTGTTCATCCATCAATTATTAAATTTGGTCATACCATGTAAGTTACCATTATCTTTATGAAAAACGAAAGCCTATAATCTGACATACTAGTAAAATGCTACGGTTTGCATTAATAGAAGTCTCCTCCCCTTGCTCTCATTACTTCTTGGCTGATTCATTATCCTAAAGAGTTATTTGTCTTTGCTTGTGCTTTTTGATGTATTGAATATAAGAAGTTTTTAGGTTATAACGAGCTATAAAATATGAAACTATAAGTGTTTCTTTAATAATGATTAGAAGGAGTTTTTAAGTGTAAAATAAATGAGGTTACTTTTGTAATTTGCTTGGTCAATGCTCAAGTTCTAATAAGAAGTTTTGTAAAAATCACTTCAAACCTCAGTGAGGTCTTAAAAACTTCATACAAGAAATGAGAAGCCATTCCATTTGTGCTTTCAGCAAGTAGGCGATGCGAATCTATATCAATCGGATACCAATTTCTTGGATGCGTTTGAAAGCCAAGAAATGCATTGCAGAAAATAGGTTGGTCTTGTGTCTTCGTAACAAATGGTCCATTTATTGATGGGCGAACGACGGGGATTGAACCCGCGCGTGGTGGATTCACAATCCACTGCCTTGATCCACTTGACTACATCCGCCCCTACCCCCGCCCCGGTTTCAATCTCTATCTACGATCAGATCCTTTCTGAAGCCCCCTATGACTGCAGACAGGCTAACACGCCTTGTATTACTAATATTCTAATAGAAGGCCCCTCTTATAAGCTGAATAACATGCATAGAAATTCAAGAGTACTAAACAAATAATTAGGATAGTGTTCACTTCAAATGCATCCACTTCTGCACCGAATATCTTTTAAGTTGAAATACTCGAGGAAGATTTTAACCTTCTAATGATTTTGTGAATAAAATCTTCTTCTAGTCAAGGAACTCTCCAACTCCTGCCGCCGTCTTTCACCTACAATCACAAGGATTAAGATCGGGGTGCCCTTTGAGGGACTCTCTGATGCCTAAGTCAGTAAGGGTTTTGAAAGTAGCAGAATAACAGCTAGGGCTTTAGAATTGCATACCTCATTACCTTAGGCTCTTGGGTATTTATAGGCATTGATTGATGCCTTAACTAGGAAATCTGAATCTCACTAGGATTCGGCTTTTAGAGCTTTCCCGAATAGTTCGGAGTTTGTTCCTCAATAGGATTCATCAACATAATTTCCTTGTTGAATAAGGTAAATAGGATCCTTTATGGATTAGGAGTCTATGCTACCTAAACAACAAACTTCTTTTTTATTTGCAATAACGGCTCAACTAACCTTGCGACCCAGAGCCGTTATTTGATTTATTATCGACCGTTAGCTTTACTCGGCACACCCCGTCAAGCCATACATAGCTTGGTCGAGGCGATTCCTCGACCGCCTGGAGTCAAGAATCAATATTTTGCTGATAATACTATCACTCAATTATGGGAACATCTTCATAAGAAAAACCAGAAAAGACATTC
>CAOJBJ012693985.1:0-20805 GCA_948291685.1 Euphorbia celastroides
GGTAATATTTCTATGGCTATAAAAAGGAGAATCAAAGACGAAGAATGAAGAAGAAATTTCTGCGAAGTCAAAACTCTGCTCAAATCTCGATCAAACGCAAAATTTCTGTCAAGTCTCAAAAGTTTTCATATTCAAGAGAAATACTAGCAACAAGTTAGAAACTAAATCTGTTGTAATCTCTTTTCACGTTTTGTGAAGAGAAGAATTAAAATTTCCTTGTAAAACCGAGTGAACTGTTGGAGAGGGTATCCAACAGTTGGGTTAGAGAATAGGAGAAAGAGGAGAGTACTTGTTCTCTGGAAAACTCTGTAAGCAAGCTTCTCCGCCGATAAGGAGACACTAGTGGATTAAAGCTCGGAGAGGGTATCCGGGGACTGGAGTAGGCACAGGCTACTGAACCAGGATAAAATCTCGCAGGTGATATTTTGCTTACTCTGTTTTTAAACTAATCCACTGAATACTCAGCGACGCTGATACATCAGTGCATGCCTTCATCGACTGAATACTCAGCGACGCTGATACATCAGTGCACGCCTTCATCGAGCATTTAAATTCTTCACACTGAAAAGCATGCTGAGACTAAATCTCTCAGCGCGTGTTGTATCAGCATCAGCGAAAGCTAGTCTTCACTGATCAAAGAGGGTGTTTTTAAAAGATAAGCAAAAGACTGCATTAAATACTTTATTTTAAAAGTTAGAAAGTCATTCATCCCCTTTGACACGTGTTATCTTGCCTAAAGGAACCAACAGTTATTGTGGGGTGTGATTGGAAAACTTTGATTATAACGAAGATTCAAATAAAAATATTTCAGTGTACGTATCCGTAAGTTATGCTAGAGAATATAGACTTCACAATTGAGTAGAACATAAATAAGAGCCGAAATATTATTGAAAAGCGCCCAAGCAAGCAATGAAATTGGAAAAGCGTGGATATTAGCATTTAGGAGTCTCGTGCTAACTACTCTCTAAATAAAGTTAGCTCACCCATCATACTAAATAGCTCTAAAATAACCGATATAGACAAAAGACATGAAAACTTGTACAAAAATTTGACGCCACATTCCACGTATGCCATTTTGCTTTTCGACATGTACAAAAATTTCAAAAAATTTTCCACTACATGTTAACATTTATATCAATAACATTTGAGGAAAATACGAAAGATACCCACTACAAGCCACTTTACTCACCTTATCCCACGCACCCTCTCACGCCGCTCACGTTAGCCTTCCGACGCTTATACTAAACACATTCCATCCTACGCATCCCCTGCGCACGCTAGATTCCTCCCGCCAGCCATTACACGTGTCCCCCACTACATCTCTCCACGTCATCACTGTACCTTCTCCCTCGTTTTCTCTTCTCCTCCCTTTATCCCTTTCCTCTTTCTCCTTCCATTAGTTACAGTACCTGATTCTCACAAAACCATGGGGTCGATCCCCGATCCCGGCGAGTTATCCGAGTTGACTCAGCCGAGCTTCGACGAGTTCCAGCGGCAGACCTCGCTGATGACCAGCTGCACTCTCCTCTGGAAGGAGCTCTCCGATCATTTCACTTCGCTCGAACACGATCTCCAGAAGAAATCTGAGGCGCTGAAGCATAAAGTTCAGGCGCTAGACCACGAAACCAAGGCCTCTCTCGCGTCTCTCAAGAAGCGAGAGGTTACAATTGATGGAAGCGTGGAGATCGTGCTTGACCGCGTTGACGAACGCAAGGAGGCTGCTCTGAAGTCCATTGAGGGAGCTGATTTGGAGAATCCGGACGGTGAGGTTGATGATGGAGACGGATTGTTGAGTGTTCTTAGATCGTTTTGTTTGAAGATGGAGTCGAGGGAGTTTTGGAGGTTTGTGATCACGAAGAAGAAGGAGATCGATGTGTTGAGGAGTCAGATTCCGGCGGCGCTGGCGGAGTGTGTGGATCCGGCGAGGTTTGTGCTGGAGACGATCTCGGAGGTGTTTCCGGTGGATAAGAGAGGGGATCGGAGCGAGAAGGGGAATGATTTGGGATGGGCTTGTGTTCTGACTCTGGAGAGCTTGATTCCGGTGGTTGTGGATCCGGTGATCGAGAAATCTAGGTTGCTTGTGACGCCGAGTATCAAAGAGAGGGCCAAGGAGATTGCTGAGACCTGGAAGAGAAGCTTGGAAGAGCGAGGTGGGATTGAAAATGTGAAAACTCCTGATGTTCATACCTTTTTGCAGCATTTGGTGACTTTTGGGATTGTGAAGAAGGAGGATGTGGATTTGTACAGAAAGCTTGTGATTGGCTCTGCTTGGCGCAAGCAGATGCCGAAGCTTGCGGTTTCTCTTGGCTTGGGTGATAAAATGCCTGGTATGATATTTCCCTGTTTCTTGATTACAGTTTCTGTGCTGTTGATGTTTGTTTGTTTGCCTTTGAGTTATTATACTTCACTGTCACCTATTAGGTTCTTGTTTATTAGTTTATTTCTTAGTGCTAGAAAGCACTCTTTGGTTGTTAAGAGATGATAGTATGAGAGACAACCAGATTTGTTATAAGCTAAAGTTTGCATTTGGTAGTATGAATGTGAAACAGAGAACAAGAAGGAAGAGGGGCATGTAAGCTCGGTGAAATCGGTTAATATGTGTCAGTGTCAGTGTCACATCTTTGAATGTCTCGTGATATTGTTTTGAAAATTGGAAATGGATGTGCTTTTGTGAAGAAAGTTGAAGATCTTATATGGGATTGGTAGTAGAACTTGTAGAATTCCAGTTTTGGGATTCCTTTCCAGCAGAGTTCTGGAACGTCTTTTATGGTGAAGATAGCTTCATATGGCTAAAAATTGAAGTTTAAAGACTCCCTGTTTTGTCAGATTTACTATGTTCAAAGTTAGTTACCTCTATAAGCAATCCACTAAGTAGTGGCTCTGACTTCTGAGGGTTATCAGTTGCCTGTAATCATCTTCCTTAAGAACTTGCTGCTGATCTCTTTCTTTTATGAAGTTTAGGTGCATCTATGGCTTGTCCTTTCTTCAAGTTTCAGTTGAGTGTTCAGGAATAATTGTATATATCATGAATATGTGGCAAGACCACTGCAGTGCTAAATTGTTATATGATGTTTCTGAGAGCTGTTGTCATATGCAGAGATGATTGAGGAGCTAATTAGCCGTGGACAACAGCTTGATGCAGTTCATTTCACTTATGAAGTCGGTCTTGTAGATAAGTTCCCGCCAGTTCCATTGCTGAAAGCATATTTGAAGGATGCAAGGAAGGCTGCTGCTACCATAATGGAGGATCCTGATAACACTGGTCGAGCTGCGGTAGTTTCCAGTTCATTCATTGCAGCTTTTTACTCTGTTATGTCGTACAATTTGATTTCTGATTAGTGATTTTCCTCCTGTTCATGTTGAAGTATATTGTCACGGGTTGAAATGTGTGAAACGTTAGGTCTTTTAAAATGGTAGCGTCTAAAAATATCTTACATAGTTAGCATAGTGAGTGAAAAAAGTGCTCGGAACATAGCATCTTGTTTTCCGCAAATTCTTTGAAATTTTGTTTTTCATTCGGTTTCATGATATCTAGAGGCAAGTGTATTTAGTAGGAACTTCAAGCTATATTCATGATTCATCTTACTATGATTTGCTAGCATTGTCTGTGGTATGCCACTCTGCAGATTTAGGCTAATTGTTGGATATGGTTGCTATTTTTCGTGTCTAGTTAGATAAACAAAGATGTAGCTGAAATTGAACTACAATCATATATTATCTCATTTTTGGCGAAAATATACACTTGTGAGCTATAAATGTCTTACATGTTTGTATACCGTGTTCTTCTATGAAGGAAACTCATTTACTACACTTGTTTTTACTTTCCTAATTTGCAGCAACTTGCATCCAAAAAGGAACAGTCAGCACTCCGAGCCGTCATAAAGTGCATCGAAGAATACAAACTCGAGGCCCAATTCCCCCCAGAGAACCTCAAGAAACGCCTCGAGCAGCTGGAAAAGACCAAGACCGAGAAGAAGAGGCCAGCCGTTGTCCCAGCCAACAAGAGGACCCGAGCCAGCAACAATGGACCAATGCCACCAGCCAAGGCCGGTCGGCTCATGAACGCCTACGTGTCATCTTTCCCCGCCCCTCCCACATTTGTCAGATCGCCACCTGGCGTGCCGGCATATGCATCCCCTGTCTACAGCGCCCCGAGCCCGCCCTCCCCTTATGCCTACTCCCCCGAGGCTGCCCCCCCTATGGCCCCCCCATACGCCGGCGCCCCCTATGCATATGCAGGCTATGGAAACAGGTTTGCCCCGGCTTATCAGCAGGCTTACTACCGGTAGACATGACCCGACTCATTGAAGATGGTAACCCACTGATACGATGACTCTGAAACGTGTTTTAATTTCTCAACTGGCTGGTCTGTAATCACTAACCTTATTAATGGTAGCGATGTGTGTGATAATTGTAACTGTTTTACCTGTATTTCTAATGTTGATCAAACTGCTAGTACTAGGCGATTGTGAAAGTAAACATAACCAATGTTGATGCACTGAAACTATAATTACTATTTCTAGGTGTAGCTTCAGAAAAATGTTGTTTTGATTGATTTTGTTCTGTTTCATCAGTCTCATGTTTGAATATTTAAATTTTTTTGGCTAAATGTATAGTTTATCTCTTTAATTGGCACTATAAGTCTACTGAACTTTGAAAAGTTTTTCAAAATCCCTTAAAGTTGGCTTCTTTATAGCTGCCAGCTCCGTAAATGTCGTGTTACTTTTTAAAAATGTCGTTTTTTTTTCTATAACCAGAAGTTGACACATGATATTTAGGGATTGGGAGGTAAAAGAGTCCAATTTCAAGTTTTTTAAGTGAAATATTTTAAAATTCAAAGGACAATAGACTTTTGGGGCCTTCTTTAAGAGGTAAACCATTAACTAAATTTTATGGTTTAATGGATATTAATGGTGGCCATTGTAGGAAAAACTTTGATGTGTGAGTTTGCTTCATAATTCAAATAACTACTGAGCGAAAATTTGAAGTTTGTTGAAAGTAACAAGAGGGACAACAAATCTAATCGCATCTTTGATGTTGCCTTTCACTTTCACTTTGCAAGGCGATATATCTCTTTCAAGTACTATTTGTGCATGTGAATGTGACATGTTATGGCTCATTTAAATGTTTTGAGGGGGGAAAGAAGTTTTGGGCATTTGTGTTTCTTTGATTTTTGATATTGTACAACTTGGTGCTAGTGAGTTGGCTATGAACATTAAAGTCCATTTATGAAGAGATAATAGGCTCGTGAACAAGCTCGATAATAGGTTTGTGAACAAGTTCGATAATAGGCTCGTGAACAAGATCGATAAAAAGCTCGTAAAGATTAATATTAAATATATTATTTTAGTTTATGATATAAAAATATAAATTATGTAAATATGTAGTGGTAATTTAGAAGATAAACGAGCTTTACTATCGAGCATAATTCGAGCTCGGATCATGAACATGTAATTGAACGTAATTATCGAGCCGAGCTCGAGCTCAGCTCGTGAACACTTAATCAAGCTAAGTTATCGAGCCAAGCTCGAGCTTTTCATTAATATCAATATTTTTTTGAGCCGAGCTCGAACACGAAATTGAGCTCGGTTGATAAACGAATTCGAGCTCAAATACTGAAGCTCGGCTCGATTCATTTACAGTCCTAGCTATAGACGGTATCCATATGATCCCGGTGCTATTCAACATTTTGCTTTCTTTGTTATTTTAATAAGAATTATGTAAAAATATGCTATTGGAGCTACTACTACACAAAGCTAAAAATGGTAACATATTGCATAACATAAAGATTAAATTGATGAAAAGTGCATAGTACGGGAATAAAATAAGTAGCAATTGCATAACATAAGATAAAAAAAGTAATAAATTACATAGCATAAAAACCGAATGGGTAAAGTGCATAGCATAGAGATTAAATGGGTTAACAAGTAATGTCACGAGGTCCAAAAAATGTGTTCTATCATGTAATACATCTGCTGCTAACTATATAGTTTTATGGTGTTTATTAGAATTTTTATGTGAGGTTTATAAGCAGGGACGGAGATAGGGGGGCCGACAGGAGCAGTTGTCCCCCCCCCTCCAACCGCCAACGACCTTGGTAAGTCCGGTATCTTGTTTCCCCCGAAATCTGGCCGGAAATTGCAGAGATAGGGGAAAAGAGAAACCTAGCCGCGTGGAGAAGAAGAAAGAAAAGGGAGGAATGGCTGGTTGGTTCAAAACGACATTAACGAATCTGATTTTGATGTTGTTTTTAATGTGCAATTTCCATTTGTTAGTTGTTTAGATTGAATTTATATATTGATCGGAATTTTTGGTCGGAATTTTTCGCCGGTGGTTGACAGTGGTCGACCGGACTGTCCCCCGAACTTCAATCCTGGCTCCGTCCCTGTTTATAAGTAATTCAAGTACTCCATAAAATGCTTACAAGTAGTTTGTATTATAGAAACCACAAATTAACTGAGAAAATAGGTAAAAACGAACCAATCTTTGATGAGTTATAAGTCACTTCAAAATAAATTTCAAAAACTTATTCATAAAACGAATAATTACGCGACCTTTACAAGATAAGCTGTTTTTGCCAAGTTATGAAGCACCCTCTACACGAATGGAGCTTAATTGCCGCTAAAACGTGAAAATTCAATGGCGAATTTGAGCTTCAGATACAGTGAAAATTGAGTTCGATGTACGCGTTCTGATCTGTTCATCATCGTTCACATCCTCAGCTACGGTGAATTGAAGCTTGCAGCTTTGAATTGGGTATCTCTCATATTGCCTACAAGGTGTTTGATGTATTGCCCAGCTGAAAACTGAAAATGGCTTATTCACTTCTAAGGAAATCTTCTAGTTTATCATCAAAATTGAAACCTCATTTCCTCTCAAGAGTCTATACTTTCTGCTCGAAGATTGTAGACAGTACTCATCACCCAAATGTCGCAACTGCAGAACCTTCAATTAGCGAGAGACGAAATCACAATGTCAATTCTGTCAAAAGCTTTCACCTTTCTCCATTGTTCAATGATCAAAGGCCGATTTTTGATGGTTATGATATCGAGCTTATGGACAACGATACATGGCGGGTTAAATCGGGTTTGATTCACGCTTCAAATGGATTACACAGAGAAACTGAAGAAGCGCAACAAGTTCCCAATAAAGCATTTTGTGAGAAGGATAATAATTTGGATGATTCTGACTTTGATGAAATCGATAACATGAGAATTCGAGGCAAACTGTTTTACAAGATCGACAGGGATTCGAGAGAGTACGAAGAGTACAGTTATGATTTTCACAGGAGGAAATCCTTAAAGAGGGATCTGCAGAAGAAGGAAGAAGACTCTAAACAGAACACAAAGAAGGAAACCCGAGCTGAAAAAGTTCCCCAGATAGCGAGAAACGAAAAGGTTTATTCTTTGGTTCCAGAAAAGACTGAGAAAAAGAAGGTTAGAACACCAACATTCAATCAGCTCACTGGCCCTTATCACGAACCGTTTTGTTTGGACATTTACATCTCAAAATCCTCGGTTCGGGCCTGTGTTGTTCATCGGGCAACAAGCAAAGTGGTGGCTGTTGCTCATTCGATATCGAAAGACATTAAATTTGATCTGAATTCAACTAGAAATGTGGCTGCTTGTGTTACAGTGGGGGAAATTTTAGCACAAAGGGCTCTTGAAGATGACATTCACAATGTGATTTACACGCTGAGAAAAGGCGAGAAATTGGAGGGTAAGCTTCAAGCTGTTCTTCAGTCTATCATTGATAATGGCATTGATGTGAAAGTGAAGCTTAAGCATAGAAAATTTAAGAAGAATGGTGTTTATCAATGAGATCTTGGAGTTTCTTGTACTTGTTTTTGGCTGTGCTTTGAGTTTTAGTTGTTTGAGTTCTCTTGTTAATGGATTTGTATTCAGTTTCGGTTTTACATCTTTCATTTGAGATTGGTGTTGGTTTGTGTCAACCCGAGTTTTCCTGCATTTTTTCAGCTAAAATTTACAGATTTAGATTCTCTAAAGTTGGGGGGTGGTACCGTTGTACATTTCATTCAATCTCAACAAACAAACCGTAAAATGTACATATCAATGTTGCTGACTCTTAATAGGAACAAACCATTTCATAATTCTAGCCTCTCATAAGATACGGCTAGTAAAAATCAAAACTTCAACCATAAACATTGAAAACCAACATCAAATTTCAGTCATTAGATATCGCTTTTAGTCCGTGTCAACCTATGTCATCCTGTGTTTCTTCCGGTACAATTTACTTGGGAATCAGAAGCTCGAATTGCCCTAAAATAGTGTAAGGCAGGTTCGGGATTGCTGTTAGATCTGCTGTCTCAAAAGTAAGTGTCACAATTTCACGTAACAACATATTCTGGTTTTCGACGATATGATTTTTCTGCTGATATAAAAAGCTTCGAAATAGAGCTTTCAGGAAATGCAACTCTATTGATTATTTCATAGTTCTAGCCTCTTATTAGACACAACTAAAAAGTTCAAAACTTTAAGCATCAACACTGAAAACCAACACCAAACTTCAGTCATTAGCAGTGGCGAGTTGCAGGGCGAGCAAATCCTCTTCAGGGATGGTTCTGATATGGCAATCGGACCTCGGATAGGCAGCACAAAGCAGAGCATACCCCCTGTCCACAACATCATCACTAAGCATACCCTCGCTCTGGTCCACCGAGCCGGTGATGAGCTTGGCCGGGCACGTCATGCACACCCCGAGCTTGCAGTCGTGGGGCACGTCGAGCCCCGAGTCCAGCGCCTTCGACAGGATGGTCTCGTCGGGCTCGACTTCCATCTCTCGGGTTTGGCCCTGGTGTTCTATGACTACCTTGAAGGCCCGGGTTTTGAGGAGTGCTTTTGTGGTGTAATGGAGCCTTGGGGGTTGGGATTGTTTTGGGAGGTTGAAGGTTGGAGATGGAGTGAAGTGAAGGGAAGCCATGGCTAGGGGCAATGGTGTTTTTGGAGTTGTGGAGTTGTTTGTGGCTATTGAAACACTTTGATGGATAAGGTTTTCTCTCTTTCCTTTTGGATCTAGTTATATATTTGTCATTACTTTTTAAGGGTAAACCCTTCTCCGAAAATAAACAACTAATTAATTGTTTGTAAGACAACCTATCAAAAAAAAAAAAAAAAAATTGTTTGTAAGACAAGTTTCCAGAAGCAATGCAACTGACTACGCCAAACTATACATTATACAAGCAACAACTGAAAAATTATCAATAACATTTAGGATGAAAAACAACATCCATGTGACATTTACATCCATTGACGGGTCCGGAAACGGCCCAACTTGTTCCGTATATAATAGGCATGGCTTAGTCTAAAATTTTGCCGCATAAATCGGCTAGAGTCCAAGTCCATAAAAACTCAAAATTTTATAGTCAGACTTAATTTTTATATAAATACATGAGCTTAGTTCAAGCTTACTTGAACAATAACAATTTTATTTATTATATAGTGATATATTGTATTTAATTATTATTTTATATTCTTATATTTTAATACATTAGAATTATAAAAATTATTGTAAAAAATATACTGTAAATTTTTAAAAAGTTTAAATATTATAAGAAATCATACATAAAATTTTAATATAAGTACTTAATATTCATATTTTTCAATTTTATTTATTTAAAAATATTTTAAAATGTATTTGGACTTTAAGCTAAGCATTAAATTGACTTTTCAAATCCGATCCAAACCCAACCCAAACGAAATTTTGAAGAATGAGCTAGACTGGGCTTGAATTGATGTGTTTAGTCAACAACTCGATTAAATCTAGCTTGCCCTGCTCGATGAATCAGTCTGGTGACATTATATTTGTTTAATTTCTACTAATTTTTTTCAATATAATTAATGGCGATTGTAACAAATATTTTTACTTAATGGTCAAATACTAAATATGTGAGTGGTTTCAGCTTCAAATCACTTTTAAAAAACTTAAAAGAATAACATTTACGTATCAGTGTACTTTTTATAATAATTACAATAAAATTCACAAATACTTCAATTTAGTGATTAAGAATAAAAAAAAAATTCTAAATTTCTAAAGTCAAGTTACATTACATTTTTCCTTTAAATTACTACATAAGCACAATCAATATAACCAAACAAAAAAGAAATTAAATAAAAGGGAGATAACACAATACGCAGCCTAATTATGCGTTTTACTTTGTAGTATAAGACTAAAATCAATTCTTCCCGATTCTTTCACTCCCCTTGTTTGTCAATTTGCCGCCGATCGCCGCTCGTCTAGTTAAATCGCCGCGGATTTACTTCCCTCGCCGCCGTCCTTCCTTTCCGTTTGTGCTCTCCGCTCTGTTAGCCGCCTCCTTTCCCTACTAACAACTCTCTCAGCTCAAATCGAGGTATCGCTTTGTCTCTTTGAAATTTCAATTTGTATCTAGCTAGGGTTTTATTGCGTATATCGACTTCTTTTTGCTTAATAATCGAAATTGCTTCCAAAACTTGGCTGAGTACTGTCACTTGTGTAGCTAATTTGAAGAGGTAAGCTGAATTTGTACTTGCAATCAGATGGTTGTAATGAGCTTGAAAGTTTTGAGTAGCTGAGAGTAGGATAGAGCTTCCGAATTCTTTGTTTTATACGGTTTTGTGGAAGACATGGTATAAAGCTGAAACTGCTTGAATGATCTTAAATCTCCAGATCAGGGTGAAATCGACCTTAATTTTTCTGTGCATACTGCTGTATCATTGCTTAAGTAGTATCAGAATTGCTGTAGGTTTATGGGGTTCATCTTGTGTAATCTAGGTAGCACAGAGAAGTTTATGGAAATGGAAGTGGAGATGGGAAGAAATGCTGAAAATAACTTGAATTTAGGTTTCTGTCATGGGAATGGGAAACGTTGAGGTTGAGGAGATTCGGTGCTTTATAGCATGTAACTAATTAAAATAATGCATCGTGCACGATTTGTTTCGAAAATGCTACTGCCTAGTGTCAAGGAATTTGTGTGCTTCTCATAAGCTTATGTATGAAGGGTTAGCTATATTTGGATAAAAGCTTAGAATAATGCCTTAATGAAAGATAGTTACAAAAGTAATGTTGGGTTAAGTATTATATACCAAAGTGATGCTTGTTTAACTAGAGTGAAGTTGGAAACCGAAAATCTGATTTTAATTTGTACTGGAATTGTAAACAACACTTTCGATTGTTTGCTTTTTCTGACAAAAAAAATTGAACTTTGGCGGCGGTGGCCAGTGAGCATCAAGTACAAAACTCATGCTTTATACATGCACCTTTTCTTACCTCATTATTCATTTGTCCTCCAATGTGCTTCTTTTTCCTTATATTGTATTCTTCTTCAAATCATATTTTGTTTCCATTTGCCTCGTTTAAACATTTCAAAGTTTTGTTACAGAAACCTGTATATTTTTAAACCTTATCCAGTTATAATTTTTCCTTCTTTATTCAGTTTTGATTTCAAGCGTTGTTGCCAAATGGTTGGGTTTGATTTATTCTCTCGATAGCAGTGTATTAAAAAATTGTTTAAGCATAATTTCTAAGGACAACGCTGCAATATACTATAGTCAAGTGGTCCTAAGTGTCTAACCACTGAGGTGGTCCTAGTCAGGCGAGTTTTATAAAAATCAGGTCGAGATTTTTAGGAATATCGTTTCGATTTGTTTTTCTCGACGTTCCTACGTGTTTTACCACTTCAGCAATCCTAGGAGTTTCAATGTTTTCATAACAGCCTCAGCGAGATTTTTAAGAATACTGTTGCTATTTGTTATCGTTGGATAATCCTAAGCATTTTTACCATTTAGTTAGTTATTTGGGTCAATGCTTTAGAAGCAGTCTACCAAAGTGAAATTTTTAAAAAATACTATATTTTTTTTAATGGAACTGGAAGTTGATCAACTGAATGAATTTTCTTAATTTCTCTATAGTTTTAGTGTTTGTTTGATGATATTTTTTTGTTTTCCTTCTAAAGAGATGTAGGAATTGGTTGTAAATAATATGAGATTGTCAAAACTTCTAAATGTTTAAATGAGCAAAACTGAAACATAGTAAGATGAGAAGAATAATTTGATAATAAGGGAAAAGAAAGGACAATAATAATAAGGGAAAATAAAGGATACTGAAAGAGTAATGAATGATAAGGTAAGAGGAGGGATTCTGCAATGTTGAAATTCTTTTGTCAGTAAATGCATAGTATTGGCCAGTGTTTTAAAAATCCCCGCCTAGGCCCCGTTTAGGCCCTATTTTTGGGTTTGCCGTCCGATTTTGGGCTCCTAGGGCGCTTCCAGGCGCTCGGCCGATTTAGTGCCGCATAGATGCCGCCTAGCACCGCCTAATCCGATTTTTTCCGCCTAGGTAGGGCCTAAACTCTAATTTTAAAGATACAAATATTTAAAATAAACATAGTTTAAATCTTTTTACACATAAAAAAATAGTTTTATTGGTAAAAATTGGATACATTAAAGTAGTTTGACAATACGATTTGTTATATATCATGAATAATAAAGTTTCTACCATCTAACTAGCATCTAGTTATTCTTCGAACATTGTTTTAAATATAGATTTTGTAATATTTTATAATACTATAAATTATTTTTTAATTAAATTTATCTTATTCACCTTATAAGTGAATTCATAATCTCAATAAGTTTGAAAAATATAATATACAATAATAAAATGAACTCCGCCTAGGTCGAAGTCCAGGCCCCGTCTGAGCCCGATTAGTCACCGCCTAGGCCCCAAAGACCCTCTACCGCTCAACTAGCGCCTAGGGCTTTTTAAAACACTGGTATTGGCAGTGTTGTTTCCAATTGAGTACAAATCAAAAACGGGATTTCAGTTTCCTTTATTACTCTAGTAAAACAAGCATCATTTCAATATATAACCCTTAACCTAACATTCTTTTGGTATTTTTTTTCATAAAGGCATTATTCTAAGCTTTAATCCAGCTATAAGTTCTATTGATATTGTATATATATGACTTTCTGCTTGGCTTTGCTAGTATCTCTTGGTAGAGTTCTAATTTAGTTTTAAATATGTGTTTTCCTTTGATACCTTTCAGAGAATCATGGCCAGCAACGAACCAGTAAATGAACAAGCCGTTGTCAATGCTTATACCGCTATGAGATCCGAACTAAACCAAATCTACTCAAAGATCACCGAGCTCGAGATGGAAGTAAGCGAGCATTCTTTAGTCCTTAATGCTATCCAACCCCTTGACCCGACCCGGAAATGCTTTCGAATGATTGGCGGTGTTCTTGTTGAGAGGACAATCAAGGAGGTCTTGCCAGCTGTCCAGCGCAACAAAGAGGGAATCGAAGAGGTGATCTCGAGGCTCAATGAGGCATTGGAAAAGAAGAAAAAGGAGATTGCAGAGTTCGAATCAAAGTACAAAATCAGGATAAGGAAACCCGAGAATGAGGTGAAGGATGATAGTGCTAAGAAAGAAGGTACTTCTCAGGGAGTTCTTGTTGGTCCTGCAAATGAATAGACTGTTCTTTGCTGTTGTTAATTTCTTGTTGCTTGTAATAGAATTGGATTTTGCTTAGAGCTTGTTTCGGGTTGTGATTGTGGACTAGATGAGATATGAAATAGAGATTGTTCTCAATCTTCTGCTGCCTTGATTTTGCTTATAGTATTCTTCCTCTAGGTTTGCCATTTTAGAATTTGACGCAATCTGTAAAGTCTGCTTAATGGTTTGATGGGTCTGCAAATTTGATGTTATTTTCTTTGTGTGAGTTTCGTTGATAATGGTCATGAAACTTTTGTATTTTTCGGGATGCTCGTGAAATTACTTGTTGCAGTCGTAGGAAAAGTCAAATTTGTCTGATCTTTACATCTAATTTCGAATTTGCGTTTCTTGTAGCTTGTGTTTATTGGCCTTTTGGCTTATTTTAAAGCCATAAGCTAAAAAGTTGGCATTGCCTGCTTTCGGTTTTTGGGTTTATAAAACACAAATAAGACAGTGAACACCATTAGAAATCTTAACATGAAGCCAAGAAGTTAATATTACCTAGTTTTTGGTTTATAAGACATAAATAAACAATTAGAAATACTTAAAAAATGACTGATGAAGTAAAAAGTGCCTATACTTGAAAAACATTTTACTTTAAACCACAACAATTGGAATTCTTTGCAAATTGCTAGAAGTCGCATTTTAATCCAGCTGAATTGCCATCTCTTGGGAGAAAAATTTCCAATTTACTAATCCTTGCACAATTTTGTCGGTGATTTTTAAAATTGACAACTTTCTCTCTATATTCAACTACACATAACGCTACATCAGCTAAAGAAATCCTGTACGCCTCTACCAGCAAAGACCCTATCGGACAACTCGGCCAAAACGGCATTCACAGTGACCAAAACGACACTCGAACCGGCGATCACGCCGACCACTACACCGGTGGTCCCCAAAACCTTGCCAAACGCCGGCCATTCGATCTCTTGTATCTCCTCCACCACTCCGCTCAATAATCCCCCTCCGCCATCGCTTTCTTGATCTCCGCTCCGATATCTCTCACCTCGACGCCGGAATCCGCTCCGTTCTCCGCCGCCGATTCTTGGCTCTCCTCCACCGCTCTCGCAATCGGAGCTCCGCTTCTCGAGATTTGGCGAATTGAAAGAGAGGAGTAACGGATTGGTGGTTTGTTGAGTGGTAGGGAGGCGGTTGATTTTGGAGGTCGCCGTCGCCGGCGGCGGAAGGTTTAGTGAGGGGGCAGAAAACGCCATCGGGATTTTTTTTCCGGCGGATGAGAAATGATTTCACTAGGATGAGCTTGAGATAGTAAATGGGCTGGGCTGCTCTAATGGATTGCAAGCCCATATCCAGATGTGTAGCCTCTGGCCCGCTATTATTCTTTGTAACAAATTCATACACTAAAGGGAATTTTTTTATCATTTATAGGTCACTCCACTTCCTCCAAAAAAAGCCGGTTGCCTTCTTAACTTTTGTAAGTGGCCTTGAAGGTCTCTTATCTTTTAAAAAATATATATTCTAGCTCCTTTACTGACACATGATAACTTTTCGTTGGTTTAATTTTAAAGAACTTATAAGGTTACTTTCAAAATTTAAAGAACTGTGAGGTGCATTTTTTTGACGTCGAGGGAGTTGTGAGATCTTTTTTTGAAAATTAAAAGACATACTGGATCACTTTAAAAGTTGAATGGGACAATTTTTTAAGGGCAAGTTGAGGATCTATTAATTCATTTAGTCAAAGTAGAGTCATATAGTGGCAATTTGGTTATAGAAAATTAACTTGTTAAAATTTTGTTTATTCAATTAGAGAAATTCTATGTAATTTGATTTCATTTTGATAGACATTTTCGACAGAAAAGGGATTTTCCATCATATCCAATTTGAACTCGAAGCTCTCTGTAAGTTATAATTACTAGGCTGAAGCATTTCCCACCTTTCAATTGTGATAAAAGATGAAACAACAACCTCTTCAAAATAATTGTAACTTAATGATAACTAACTACGATTTTAGTAATCTCTCTACTGTGTTTATAGTAATTCACAAATCGGGAGATATATGACTATTGATTAACTAGTCACACCATTGTAGACCGAAATGATAAGGTTAAATGCATAGTTTACCTCCAAAAGTTGGTACTAAAAGTGTGTTGCCCTCATAAACTTTTAAAAATATCTCTTAAACCCAATGTTATCAAAACCGTATCGGATATCATACCAGTGAAGTTAATGGTACGTGATATTACCAGTATAACCGGTTTTATAAGTGAGTCTACCGGATTATTAAATTTTAATAATTGTTATTTTTATAATTATATGACTGTGTGTAATATGTAAAAAAAATTCATTTGATAAGCATGTTCGAAAAATTGTAATAGTAATCAAATACCCATTAATTAGTTTTTAAATTAAAAGGTAAATTCCTAATATTATTTTTAATCTCTCAAACAAATTATTTGAGCTATAATCCACATACATAATTAAAAGAATATAAAAGTGATATTAGTATTTGAAGGACACGTGTAAAACACTAAAACTATGTCAAATATCAACCCACTACTTTTCCTCTTCCCACCAACCCTAATTGTCGACGTCCCTATATTTCTCTCCATCTTTCCAAATCCTTTCACTGCATTGCTTTATTTTAAAGTTCAAACCCACATGCCCAATTAATCGGTCCTCTTCTCTTGCTCACTTATATTTCTTTCATTTCCTTTAATTTAGTTCAAGCTTTCCTTTCAATTTCTTAAAATCTGTTGCTTCTTTTACTTCGTTTTCAATGAGGGTTTATGATTCTTTAAAAAGCATATCAGAGGCTTCACATTTAGGCATATGCACTTGGGTCTTCAGTTTTCAGGATTTTGGCATATTGGCTAAAACTACTGAAACGCTTTCATTTACGGGCATCGTTTCAGTGTTCGTCGATTTTGAAGAAAACCGGGTATTGACCGGTTCAGTGGTTTACCAGTATTTTCTGATTTAAACCGGTTTTATCCGATTTTTTCTAAAATCGATAAAATTAATCAAACCGACCAAAAATCTGGCCGGTTCACGGTAAATCTGGTTGAACTGTCCAGCACGGTACGGTTTTCACAACCTTGCTTAAACCTACGTCAACATGAGTTCGACATTAGTGAACGTCACCAACAAATTGAAAATTATTTGACTGTTCATTTATTACCTATCACACGTTATTACTATTCTTGAATATCACATATCAACTTTTAATTGGCTTAACTTTTTAAAAAGGTTAATACATAGTTAGTGCCAAAAGTCGTGTATCTCCCCCCCAAATTTCGAGTATGACACTTTGCTCCTACAAATTAGCAAATTCATATAAGTTTACCCATGAAACGGTCTTGCCCACTCTCACCCTTGAGAATGCACTACACTCTTAATCATATGTAAAAAATTGAAAAGTCAATCCAATAGAAAATGAGACGACGTAACATGAAGGGTACAAAAATTTAAAAAATTTTATAAATTAATTCATAAAAGTCCCTAAATTTCTTATTTAAAAAAAAAAAATCCCTAATTAATTCATCCAAGCCATGACCTTATCTCTCCTCCATCACCGACAACTTTCCTCCGCCGACGACGTTCCTCCATTGCCGGGAAACACCCAATTTCAAAGCTTCGTCGCCAAATTCATATCTCAAAGCCGATTTCAAACTCTCTTTCTCCTCCTTCGGCAACAAACCTAGACGATTTCCCCTTCTTCTCCAACGAAAACCTCGACATCACTGCACTTACTAGGAATTGCACAACTCCATGTACTGGGATTTGAAAATTCCGTATTCTCTTGTACTTCCAATTAACTTAAACAACATACAAATCATGATATGTACATCTCGAAGCTATAAACATAAAATTAGACGCAATAATCGGTTTCAGACTCACTGAATTGTACTATTTCATGCTTCCCCTCCAAGAAATTCAGTTTTCTCCGCACTTGAGCAGATACGAATCGAAAACCCTGATTTAAACATATTCAATTTTAATGAAATTGGAAGCTGAATTGGGATTTTGTGTAAGGTAATTTAGTAGATCTTACAGGTTTGGTCCACTGACCGGAGCCGGCGAGCTGAGTCAGTTCATTCGAGTTGCCGTTGAAGGAAACGGCGGATCACACTGGAGTTTTATATTAGTTCGAATTATACTTTTTATCTTCTGTGTTTCCTAAAAATTAGGATGTTATTTGTTATAGATACAATTAAATTGAATATTGTATTTTAAATTATTATAATAAATATTGATTTTATATATATTAAGGTGCTACACATATGCTGAAGGTGTTAGATAGTTATACTAAAGAATGTTGCATGTATGAGGAAAGAGTTGCAATAACAAACCATCGTGACTTGTTTGTTGCCAAATTCAATTAAACAGTTGTTAGAAATGATAGCTATTTTAGTGTTGCTTGTGCGCATGATTTTTTTTTATTATTACTTTTTTAATTATGATTTGTATTTGTTTGTTGTTTGAATTTGAGATGTAAAGTAAAAATTGATGAGAATATGGTCCTTGAATAATGAAGGAAAATTATGTCTTTTGTAGTTAAATCCTACTGTAAATATTTCCTAAATCTCTGACGTTCTCATAACCGTGTTTTGTATTTCAGAACAAACGATGATGAAGAAGAGTTGGTCCCTGTGTATTATGTCGATTGGTATCCACCGTTTAGATCGATTACTAGTGAGTGGGGAAATTTGAGACGTCAGACGTCTTAAAGGACCAGAAGCTGGAGTTGGAGGAAGTTATCTTTTCGCCCAGGAAGACGGAACTCCTGCTGCTGTATGACGAGGAATACGGGGCACAATATAACTCACCTTCAGAGGGGACACAATATAACCTCATTCCAGATCCACAGCTGTTGATATGAGTAACAGATCAGCCGTTGCTTGGGTGGTAGGGAGCGGTGGAGCCGGTTCATTCTTCCAGGCCGTAATAGCTTCATTTCAATAGCACGACGTTATAAGGAGTAATTGTCTCACGCAAAGTTCGCTACAAAAATATGCACATCGCACGAGAGGAGACTATCAATTGTTAGAAAACATATAGAATAACTTAGAAAACGTTATCATGAACTAAGAAAGTTGATAGTATAATTAATATTATCAATGTCAAAGCAATAATTTTATATAGATAACACCTCAAACTCTATACATCTACAGACAAAAAATAGTAAGCAAAAGCCAAAACCAAACCTATTGGATTCATTTCGAGTCCACTTTCCAAGGATCAAAAGTCATGAGATTGAATTATTTAATCCACAACCAAACAAACCCCTCCTATTTTTATTTAAATTTGCAGAAAAATTCAGTCAAAATAATTGGTGACATAAACAGAATCTTGGTTGGGCCACAAAGCAAAGATCTCTAGGACCATAAAATCACTTTTCTGTTTGTTGATTTGAAGCTTATAAGTTATATCTATATAATCATCTGACATTTCTTGTCACATTTGATTGTTTGATTTATAGCCTTGTGAAACCAATTGATTCATTACATAGCTGGCAGAAAAAATATTTTATGAAAGCAAACTGAAAATAGTTGCATTGTTGCCATAAAAGGCAAAGAGGGTGAGGATTCGGTTTTACTGAACCGAATTGAAATGTTTTATTCGATTAATCACTTTTTCATCATAATTTTTACCGAATGCTTATCATTGAAGGTAGGAACTACTTCGATTAAAACAATTCGGTACATTTAGTTCGGTTCTGTAGAGCCGAATGCTCTCTCCTAAAAGAAACTTTGGATTCACCTTGTGTATGTATATGTTTGATCATGTAGTTGATGGTATATGAGATTTTATTTGACTAATATAATGATATATGCCCAAAACTTAAACATAAAAATAAGTTGTTATTTTACTGCATAATAGTTAAAATTACTTTAAAATCACACTGAAAATCGTTTGATTAAGTAAAAAAACAAGTATAAAAACATATTATCTCATTCATTTTATACCATATTATTTTACTATTATATTCCTACATATTTTAACGAAATGTTTCTTTTTTTCATTGTCTATAGTATGCAAGTACAGTAGTAAGTTATGCGCTTTCATGTTATGATGATTTGAAGATTATACACTATTACGTTGATAAAGTTATAAGTAAACATATATTTACATTATGTTTTAAACTTTATGTATCGCTATATTAATAAAGACATAATACATGTATTTGAAGATCTTTAGCCAAAGAAAACTTCACCCTTTACCAAATTTTATAGTACCATATAAATATCAACGCGGTCAATGTCTTAATGCAGTTGTTAAGAATGAACTTGAGACTTGTAGAAGCTATACATTTGAGTCACAATCGAAATCTGGTAAAAAATTTTACTTGTGTTTAATGTAAGCGTAATTGCATCAAAAAAATATTGACACCATCTTAGTCTGTAATACTTTTACAATAATTCATCATAATAGAAAGGGCAACATTTATATCATGTGTTTGTTGTCTCTGTCAGAGCTGTTATTCTTAAAAATTGTATCACAAACTTTTTATATAACATCATTTTTTTATTTTAATATTGTATTTTGATCATTTATATCTAAATATTGAGATCTGCCAATTAGACATGGCCATGGTTCCAAAACCACCGGTTCCGGTTCTTAGTTTTAATAAACTTAAATCTAAACCTTATATATCCGGTTCCCGCTCCAATTCAAACCTTATTATATGTTAAAAACATACATTTTTATGTTAATTAAAATAATATTTAGTTGGAACCGCCGGTATCAATCCGGTTCCATCTAGTTCTACGTTCATATTTTCACAAACCTAAACCTAAACTTTATATACCCGGTTCTTGACGGTTCCGATACGGTTCAAACTGGCGGTTCCGATTTCATTTTGCCATGTCTATACATACACATATCATTTACAAAATACAACCTACAAACTAATAACCAAGTTGTGTTATATAAGCATATCAATTACAAATTACGACCCAAATTGTGTTATTCTCACATATCCTTTACAAAATATGACGTACAGATTGATGATCTGGTTGTGCTATACACACATAACAACTAAAAAAAAGTGGGTTAAAACAAGAAAAGCTTGTAGAGTGGTCAGATCCCGGAATTTTCCACCTCCTTCCATCTTTCATGTGATTTTTCGATGAAAATGAATCCCCTACCAGTTCTTCTTTCTTTGATGATGACGACAAACCCCGTAGAAGTGTGGTGTTGTGGGTCAAAGCTATTGGAGTTCAGCTTTTCTACATTTAGTTACACTTATTTTTTTAAGGGTAAACTTAGAAAAAGAACCCTAATTTCACTCATTTACAAAAAGGGGCACTGAGGATCAAAACTAAAGAGGATAATTTTAATCTTAAAATATG
>CAOJBJ012695150.1:0-12876 GCA_948291685.1 Euphorbia celastroides
GACAAAAAATGGTTATGGAGATCTGTGTAGAGGCTGCTTTGCGAGGGGGTTTCGAGTCCTTCAGAGAATGGGCCATTGGAGATACAGATAAAGAAATTATTATGGAGGCAAATGGAGTGCAAGAAAATAGCTTTAACATTCAGAAGAAATCGACTAGAAAGAAAAAGTTTGCGATTTGTTCCTTGAGAGAGCATTAGTTTTAGTCAAAGAAAGAAAGAAAGCTTCGTAGATTTATCATACTTGATGTTGAGTTTTCATAGATTTTAATTTAATATATTGTAGATTATATGAAACTAACGAATGTATCATTTCACTCTCTTTGATTTGAATAAGCTGTGTAACAGGTGGAAATAAAATCATTAGCTTTTATTCCTTTTGTTTATTTGTATTGTACATAATTAATTATAAAAATGACCTTAAGTTGATGAAATGTGCAGGTACAATGAAAAGTTCAACTAGGTATTAATACTGTGGATCCAATCTATACATTTAATTCAACAAATATATATGCGTAGAAAAACTCCGCTCGAAGTTGAAGTCTCCAAATTCTTCAAATAGTCCAAATTCTTTCGTTTTGTTCTTTTTTAATTTGAAATACAATTACACTTTTAAATGCACATTATTATTTGTCATTAATTTCAAATTTATAACCGTTTATAATTGATTATGTTGGTTTTACCTTTCCCCTCTTTTCAAATGCTCAAATATCATTATATTAATATCCATTTTATCATCTTACACCTAAATGTCTTTCATTTTTTTCCTCTTTCCAAATGCTAGAAACATATTTATATATTCCATAGCTTATAATTGATATTCACTCTTTGCTCCATCAAATATTATACAAAAAATTGTAACATCGTTACGAAAAATCATTAGGACGTTTTAGTACTATTTTCTTGATTTAACATGAATTTTTGCAATTACGAAAAATTATAATATCGTTATGAAAAATCATTAAAACTTATTTCTATTATGGCGATTTCATAAGAATTTTCGCAATTACAAAAAATTGAAATATCATTATAAAAAATCACCAGGACTTAAAAATATTTTCACAATATAATAAAAATTTCTACGGTTACAAAAAATTGTAATATCGTTACGAAAAATCATTAGGACTTAGGACTGTTTTCACGATTTAATAAGAGTTTTTTTGGCTGCAAAAAGTTGTAATATCGTTACGAAAGGACTTAGTACTATTTTCACAATTTAATAAGAGTTTTCGCAATTACAAAAAAGTTGTAATATCGTTACGAAAAATCATTAATACTTACTACTATTTTCGCTATTGTAAAAAATTGAAATATCATCACGAAAAATCATCAGGACTTAGTACTATATTTTCACGATTTAATAAGAATTTCGGCAATTATGAAAAATTGTAATATCATTACGAAAAATCGTTAGGACCTAGTACTATTTTTTCGATTTAACAAGAATTTTCGCAATTATGAAATATTATTATATCGTTACAAAAAATCATTAAGACTTAGTACTATTTTCGTGATTTAATAAGAATTTTCGCAATTATGAAAAATTGTAATATCGTTACAAAAAATAATAAGACTTTGTACTATTTTCGCTATTTATTAAGAATTTCTGAAATTATGAAAAATTGTGATATCAATACGAAAAATCATTAGGATTTAGTACTATTTTTAAATTTTAATAAGAATTTTCACAGTTACGAAAAATTATAATATCATTATAAAAAATCATTAGAATCTTAGCACACATGCAAGAAATGAGACTTATCCACTTATAGTCTTGTATTCATGCAAATGCCGCTAGATCAATGGTCACTCTTTTCTAGTTAGTCCATTATGTTTTCATTAAGCATGGACTTGGCCGAGTCTACTAGTAATTTAGTACAAGTAACAATCAATCCTTCATAAAACAAGTTAACAAAAATGACAACTACACCACTAACCAAACCCACCAACTTGATGGGAGACTACTCACTACACATACTAACAGTAAACACAACAATCTTTATAGAAAACATCATACTATATTAAACACAAACTAAAACAGAAATGTGCGTTACAGAGGTAATAGAAACTAATAGATGATATTTTGCAAAGCAAAATGAACTTCCTTTTCAAGGAGCAATGTTTTAAATCAAGTTGGCCATAGGCCAATTAAAAAAAAGTAATCAAAAGTCCAAAATTTGTTAATCTAAAATTTTAAAATGAAGTTTCTTAAAGAAAGTAGGTGAGAAAAAGCAATCTCAAACTTATTCATAATGCATCAAAATTTCTATGAGGGGAAAGTTGTGAATATACAAATGAAGTTGAATTCAATTTCAATTTCATTTCCAGTGCATAGGCGTTTTTCGTCAATTTTAATGATCCCTCTAATAAAATAGTGCATTTACATATAATATTCATCGAATCATTTGCGTTGATAAAAAAATAAAATTTTGCGGTACTGATGAACTTTTAATTCATACGTGAAATAAATTTGATATAGACTTTAATTTAACTGAGAGAGGGAACCAAATTAACGGCATAACAAGAGAGAAAAAAAGAATTAGTTCAGGCTAAAAAATGAAATAAAAAGATTAATAAGAGCTGTTTTGACCTGCAGGTCAAAGGTGCAGTTCATTTACAGTGCATGATTTGATGCACAACAATTCTTCTTCTTCCTTCATGGTCATTTATGGCTTCTGTTCAGTCTATCTCTAAATGTTGATGTTTTTTCTACGGAATTTTCTAAGTGAGAGTTAGATTACTACGCTTTTCCCGATGCTTATGTTCAGCCTAAATGCTCTCTAAACAATAAGGTCGATTTTAGTTTCATTCTCCTCATTATCTGTTTTCTTGTGGATTCGTTGAATTCGGTTGCTCATTGTTGATTTTTTGGCTGTTTCGATTGATGTTGATGTTTTTTCTACCAAATTCGCTTATTCAGAGTTAGATTTACTATGTTTTTCCTGATGCTTATGTTCGGTCTAAATGCTCTCTCATCAATGAGGCCGATTTCAATTTCATTCTCATCATTCTAAGTTTCTTTGTGGATTCATTGAATTGTGTAGCTGATTGTTGCTGTTTTAGTTGTTTTGATTGATTTTGATGTTCTTTTCTACCGAATTTGCTTCAAGATGTAAAATAGTTGAAAGCCCTTAGATAGGCAAAATCGCCATCCTGAATAACGGGAATGAAGGCAGCGTCTTGTTGTAAGTACGGTTTCTAGACTAAAGGATTACTTACTTCTACAACATTCACTACATCCTATTTCGAAAGTACAATTGCTTTATATTTTATCAATGAATTGGCAATTTGGCATGTTGTAGTTCATGAGCTTTTTATTAAGATGAGCTGAATGGCTAGTTGTTACATTACTATTGAACAATTTTGTTGTGGCTTTCCAATGATAAGAGATGTTGTATGTCAAGCCATTATCTTTTGACATGTGTTTCTAGCTAAATAGATTGTTGATATTGATTTAGGCTCAGGATTGGTGTTGCAATCTGATTCTGCTCATTTAACGTGCTTTTTACCACATCCATTTGTTGTGAAAAACAGTACATTGCCAGTTTTTGTAGTAAGAGTTCTTTTCGGAGTCGTGAAAGCGGTTTTGTAGTCCTCCTCCTCCTCAATGACTCGTTTTTTGAAGTTCTTGGATATTTCGAAAGATTAAAATATGAGAATGTAAAGACAAAAATTGGTAAAACTAATACTAAATTAAAATTTGAAATATAAATAAATGTGAGATGTATATATACATTTTAGATTTCAATTTAGTATTAGCTTTCCACATTTTAGTTTTTGCATTTTCAAATTTTAAGCTTTCGTCAACACCCATAAACTTCAAAAAGCAAACCATAAGGAGGAGGTGGAGGATTGGAACACTGCTTTCACTGCTCTAAAAAAACTCCAACTAAAAAAATTCGCAGGGATTGTCTTTCGCAATGGGAGGAGATACTAATAACCACTATGAATCCAAATTGCAACACCAAATAGAACTTTATTAATGAATTTATGTTGAAATTTTGATAACAAAATAATGGATATCAAAAGATCACAATAACAACAACAGTTTAAAGAATTGCTGTCTTCTTAATTTTTACTTTGAAGAATTTAGATTCATTATATATAATAATATTCTAATGTGGATAGTAAAAAAGTGAATCAAATTATATAAACTGGTAGAACTGATATTCTTATACAAATTGAGGTGATCCTGTGAACTGGGGCAATAAAAATTTCATTGCCAAATTCAAATAAAAAGGAAGTAATGTCGGACAAGAAATGGAACAAAATAACTTAGGACCCATATTTAACTGTTATCCAGCTATTAAAGTTAAAGGGAATTATGACTATCCTAGTCAAAGGTCATGCAACCTTGTGATCAAAGTTCACGATTGTTAGCCCAAACAACTCATCCTATTCTTGTTCCTCAATTTCAATTTCATTTTCCTCATTCTTTGTCTCTTTGTGGAATCGTTGCATTCGGTAGTTGATTGTTGTTATTAGGCAACTGTGTTCTTACCACTCAGAGGAAATTCAGAAGAGCTTTCATTTGGTGAGTGCCTTTTCTAGAATATAGGGTTGACAAATTGTATAGTGTAAGGTTCACATGAAAAAGATATAAGGACTAGAGAGAAAAACGAGCTAGAGGAGATATAGGGTATCTTCTTTTCAATCGAATGACTATCGGCACAACTGAATTGAAGGGAAGTGAACAAAAATTAAATTGAACTGAAACTTATTGAATTGAGAGCCAATCGCTTCAGATGGCCTATGTGAACTATCCTCCTATATTTCAAAGTTCAAACTAACATTCAATCCTACATTGCACATATGCCTCTTAATGTTTTCTTCCTTTGTGGAATAGTTGCATTCGGACAGCTGATTGTTGATATTCTCATTGTCTCAATTAATTATGATTCTTCATTTAACGAATTAGCCGAGCGAGAGTTTGATTTACTCATCCAATAGTTTAAATGAGTAAAGTCATCCCAAGCATAGAGTTTCCCTTAATTGAGAGTACTAATTTCACAATTATAGTCTACTAATTTCAAAAGCATAGAGTCTGATATGACAATTGAGAGTCTACTAATTTTAATTCAATTATATATAATCATTATTTCCAATCCTAATGGTAACTGCAACATTTGATCGTTCAAAAAAAAAAAAACTTTCTTTTAATCGCCATGGTTAACTTTATTTCTTCAGGTCATTGTATTGTTAATTTCCTTTCTTTCAACTTCAATCATTGTTAGTTTACATAGTCTTTGTTTCGATAAATTAACAACAATTGAATGTTAAAAGAAAGAAAGTTAAGAAATTAATGACCTAAAGAAATGAAAGATTAATCTTTCTTTATTTTTGTAGTATGAATATGAAGAAGTTAGTTGATGATCACACACAAAAAAATCCATTTATTAAATCCTTCTGAATCGGGATCCCTTGTTAGGTTGCAAATCTTTAATTGTTTATTATCGATGGTACGTAACAGAAAGTGAGATAGCTAAATTCAAATCTCTTGCCGGACAATTCCATGTTACAAACTGTTACAAAATCAAAAAGGATTTAGAAGGATTCAATCAAGAATTTTTTAATAATTGTCATCTTGCTTATACTCATACTACAAAAATAAAAATAAAAATTATGTGAATTCGATCGTTGAAAGAAAGATTATGTAAATTAACAACGATTGAATGTTGAAAGAAAGATTATGGAACTTAATAATACAATGGTTGATTACGTAAAGAAAGGAGATTATCCATGGCGCCCGGAAGAAGAGAGTTTTATGTGCAACAATCAAATGTTGCAGTTACCTTAAGGAATTGGAAGCAAAAATTATATATATTTGAATTGAAATTAGTTTATGATTTAATGGGAAAATCCTGTGTTTAATTTGTTTTGGACGAAATAAGCATGACTTTTCTCATTTCTACTACCAGATGAAAGTGGTGGGAATACTAATGACTTTAATTATTTTATGTCTCTATATATATTTAGAGTACCTACACTTGTTTCACAGTGATCCAAATAAAAGTCTGACAGTTTCTAAGTGCACTTCTAAGTGTGACTTATGAGAGACTAAGACCCTTACAAGAATATATAAATGTATAATAATTTTATCAATTAAACCAAATTCCGTTGGTGGAATTTTTTCCACTTATATTTTCACAGAAACAAGAACATGTAAATGTTTTTCTTCAAATAATAAATGGAAATGGCAGTGAAAATTTCTTAAAACTCCCGAGGTTGAGGGAATTACGGTTTCGGCCTCCTCCGCATTTGATATATATAAAATTGAAATTAAGTATGAAATAGTTAAACACGGCTAGTTCAAAGTTATAAAGTAACGTATGGTACAATTATATTCATTTGTTTTGTCTGTTAAAAAGTTCCGGATACTAAGATTCTGTTCTTTTCAACTTAACCTAATTCGGCAGAACTTAACTAAACTGAACTTAACTTAATTTAACTGAAATTTATTGAATAAGTACTTAACTGAATTGAAACTTATTGAATAAGTACTTAACTGAACTGAAACTTATTTTAGTTGATTTAATTCATATAATTTACGTACACATAAATATACACGATATTTTTTATACTTAAAAAATAATGGCTGTCTATTATTATTATAGTTTCTATTTCTCCATTATCTATATGTATTTGTATTAATTTAGTTATCTATATATAATAAAAATAATTAGATCTTAAATTACTTTTTTAATCTTTTACTATTTAAAATATATTAATTATAGATAATAATGAGTATTTTTAAGTCTTTAATTAATTAAATTTCAATTTTATAATTATCTTTTAAGTATATTGATTGATTGTCTGAATACAAATGATATTTATGTGTATAATATGAAAGAAGTTCAATGCATGTTTATTGTTACATTTTTATTAAAATTTGAAGTTACTTGTTAATACGATTTTATTATTATGATTAAGATATTTGTGAATATAAGTGAAAAAACTAAAACGTATTCAAAATTGAAACTCATCTAAAAATGAATTGAAACTTATTGAATAAGTACTTAACTGAATTGAAACTTATTGAATACTTAACTAAACTGAACTGAACTTAATAAAAATAAAATGAAAAGAATAGAATCTAAATGTTTATTTTTGTTATTGCTTTTCTCTTACTGTACTGGTCTCTTATAGTCAAATCATGCATTCTTCACACCACACAACTTCTCAACTTTATTTTAAACCAAAGGGTGCGAAACTTTGACTAGCATGACATTTTTTTGCATTGTTTTTTTTTTTCAGAGTTAAACATAATTCTTTTCATTTTATAATTATACAAATTAAACAAGAGTATGTTAAACTGAGAAGTACTTAAAAAAGTTCACAAGTACTTATGACATTTTATAAGATATATTTTTTTTTGGAAGAATTAGCATTTTAAAGGAGTCAAGGTTCGATCCCTGGTCATTCCCATCTTAATACTATGGATGTATCACTTGACCAAAGGCCAATTGGTATTTTATAAGATATATAATTGGTCTATATAACTGTTCTAGCTCCCTAGAGCTCTCTATTCTTCACTCTCTCCCTACTTCTCCGGTTACTTTCTGGCGATCAATCACTCTTCACTTAAATCGATTCCAATGTTCAAATTTCTTTGTGCTTACAGCTTATAATTATAGTCGTGTTTATGTTGGAAACAAGTTTGCTGAAGGAAAATCCTTCAGCGACGAACAATTTCGTTCCTTTTGTTAAAAGAGAGAGGGTCTATCCTGAATTTCACAGTATGCCACTGCGAAATAGCAATCAGTATTTCCCTTGCAATTTTATTCTACAAAATATTTAAATCTTTTACATTTTTAACCACTTAGTTTCTCTTAATACATGTTTCTGAGTTTTTCAAGTGAGCTTTTGACCTTAATGATCTGATTTTACATTTGAATTATTCCAAAATGAAAATTTGCACAAACAAGTGTTTTTTTATATACTAAATTACACCAAACACAAAGATTTGAATCTAGTCCTTTCAAAATAACATAACTGATCTCCAATTAATTTTTCAGGATTTGTTTCTGCAATAGTACAGCTAGATACAAAACTAGCAGATTTCTGACACGTGTCTGTCATATGATTTGGTCAAATCTGCTTCTTATCTTACTTTTTCCTTTATGGTAATTGTTGTTCTGTACTTTTCTGATCTCCGGCTCCATTTTCCGGCGATCAATGGCTCTCCAGTCTCAGCCATGTTGGTGGTTCTTCAAGGTCATCCGAGAAAAGAAACTGGTAAGTGTAACTCTCTACTTCATATTTCGGGTTTCATTTCATTTGCTTTATGTTCTTGCCATAATCTGAATTCCAGTGTTTGTAACAACCAAATGCCAGTTTCGGCTTTTTGGGCCTAAAAGAAGTGTTTTTTCAATGAAGTTCCACGTAGTAAGAACACTTCCTGTCCAGTTTTTACGTCTGGTTTGACATTGAAACTAGGGGGTGTTTGTTTTCCTAATTTAAGGATTTCCATTCCCCACATTTCCTAATCCCAAAAGCCTTTAATTGATTCCCCTTCTAGCAGTGGGTATTTCCATTCCCTTTCCCCATTCTTTATCGTACGTGACAATCGTTCTCGCCTGCCCCTCTAAATCACTATCACACCGCAACTACTGTTCCGCCATCGGCTCACATTCACCGTCAACCTTTCTCTCTCCATTTAATGCTTTTGTTTTGATCCAATTTTTCATCATCGTTTTGCTATGATGTTGAATTGGAAAGAAATAAGTTTTTTCTGGTAGTCTCAATCATCAAACGCGGATCTGCCATTAGAGCCGATCTGGTAAGTGTTTCAAGAATGGGAATCCTTCCTCAATATGTAACAATTAGATGGTTGGGTGTGCCTATATTCAACGCAATTAGTGGTGCAACTAAACATGATTGAATATGTAGTTGTGATTTTGGCCAAAGTTGTTTTTACCAGTACAACACATTGTTGAAGAAATAAAGCTTGTTTGTGCTTTTAATTAAGAAATTGATAATGAATTTCTCAAAAATCTTGTTCATCCTCTAATAGAATCATGAAATAACCCACTTTTTTTACTTGATTTTTAGTTGAATAACGTATTTTTTTTTTACTTTTTATTGCTTTTCTTATAAATCAGAAAGCTATTGCTTTTCTTTGGTTTCAAACACTGACAATGAGAATTAAAGAAATTTCATTCCGTTTCCGGACCATATCCAAACACAAAGTATAATCAAAGGTAATCCATTCCCTTTCCCCTCTATTCCCTTTCTTGATTCCTTTCTGTTACCTTTGGATGAACCAAACGCCCCCTTAGGGATAAACTGTTTCCATGTTTCAATCACTCTTGAGTCGAGTTTTTCGATATCAGTTTATATCGTTTTCTGCTAACTATACCAAATGAATCCCATTGTTCAGCTATTTGTGCTCTCAATTTAGAATTATCTTTGTGTTTATATCAAGGTCTAATGCATGATTGAGCCCCTAACGTTCACCCGAAAAACTATTTAAGCCCTTAATGTTTTAAAGTAACCTTTTAAGCCCCCAACGTTTCTGAAAGCGCGCCATTTAAGCCCCTGAATCCTACGTGGCAACTGACGTGGTAACTTTGACTTTGATGGAAGAGTGATTGACTTTTCGACGACCATTTTCTAGCGAAGCCAGACTTCCGGCGATACTTTTCTGACGACAAAGGACTTCCGACGATACTTTTCCAGCGACGACAAACTTCCGGCATAATTTTTCCGTCGACGGATGACTTCCGGCTGCACTTTCCTGGTGACGGTTGCTGACATGACGACACTTTTTCGACGACGGCGCTGACATGGTGGTAAGTGTAACTCACTCTCTTGGGTGAGAGTGGGTATGTGTATTTGAGGGGCTTAAATGACTCATTTTTAGAAACGTTAGGGGCTTAAACAATCACTTTAAAACATTAGGGACTTAAATGATTTTCCGGGTAAATGTAAAGGACTCAATAATGCATATATCCTTATATCAATTGTTTTTCTATCTTGTTGTTGCATCACTGACTGTCTATAGTCTCCTACAGTGCATTTATAAGAACACAACTTCAGTTTTTTATGTTTGTTACATGACTTAGGCTATCATTGAACTTATTTGAAATTTATTAAACTTAATGAACCGAATGCAAGTTATTTGAAACTTAATGAAACTGAACTGAACCGAAACTTAATGAAAATGATCGAATTGAATTTAACTGAATGAAAAATAAGTTGGAAAGAATTTGAACTAAAACTCCGAATGAGGCATTTCATACTCCAAGTCATTTTAAATTGACATGTCCTTACTTCAAATTAAGTTAAAGCTGAAAAGCTAAACTTCCAGTCTCAATGCCCTGGTTCTCAATTTCATTAATGTCGACCTTCTAGAAGGACATACGGAGTTTCACCTATGGGAAGCCAACATACGGTTCATTCACACTCGTTAGTATGTTCACGCCTCGAAACAATATGGCTTGACATGCAACAACTCTAATCTTTGAAATTTTACAATATAATTGTTTCGCTGAGAATAGTTTAGATTATATGTGTTTATACGCAATAATATTCATTAGTAAATTAATGCCCGTACGTACTCTCTCAAGACTAAACTCCATTCATTAGTAAATTAAATCCCGAACCGATTCTATTTCTTTTTCCTTTATAAACCATCATAAAAATTTTATGTTTGGAATCTCAAGCTCCAAACTCATTTCTTAATACTTGTACGCATATATTAATTACTTGTCATCGTATTTAAGAAAAGATATTAGATTTCAAAATATTCATATTGCCACGATTTACTCAGGATAGAAGTCCTTGCTCGATGATATTCTTCAAAGTTACTAGAAAAGGTAATATTACTGCAAAGTTTAGAACATGACACATAACTCTTTTAAGTTGAGAAAAATATATGACTTAATTCCCCAACCGGATTTATCCAATCTCAGCCTGAAGAGTGAGATACACTACTCGCATTTGTGTGAATTTTTTTAAGAGTATAACCAATTAGTGTGTGACATACACTAATTGGTTATACGCTTAAAAAAATTGACACAGGTGAGAGTAGTGCATCCCACTCTTCAGGGTGAGATTGGATAAGTTCGGTTGGAGAGTTAAGTCACATACAGTGAAACAAAAGTTACATGAGTTCGTGGGAAATACAAATTTTTACATTCTCTTTCAATTTTACCCCATCAAAATACACCAACTAAAACACTTTTAACATATTTTTTCAATTTTATCTCTAAAAATACATCAACTAATACTATTTTTACATATTTTTTAATCTTACTCCTCTAAAAATTTCTCTGGTGGCAAGTTGGTGGAAGTATCAACTTCAGGATTACAGCGCATGGTTCCTCAAATAGGTATCTGACTTCTACTACATCAACTTTGTCTAGGAAAGATGTTACTTTGTCAATATTGTTTAGAATAGAGCTGTGTTACTTTGTCAGTACTTTTTATTGCATTGATGTTGTAGGAACCTTAGTTTGTTTCAGCTAAAGCACAAGTCTTTCATTATAGACACTGGCACGTGCTTGCCTGTTGATATATTCACCTCTAATATATCTGCTGTTATCTTTAGTAGAATTGCATTTGACTTTGAGATCACATACAACAGGTAAATCTTCCAATAAATTGAGCTCTGGCAAGTTGATTAAATTTTAGTTGATTGAACAATATATAAATTGGGCATGTAATGGATAATGGTCGTTGTGGACTTGTGATCACTGAATGGATAATGGTTGAGTCTACATTTGGGTGGTAATTCATTCGTTTAATCTGTTTATTCACTTGGAGTCAGCTTGTCCTGTTTGTTGATTGTGTTTAAATTTGATTGCGATGCTTGAAATCGAGAGTTATATGGAAACTGTTGCAGGTTGGCCAAAGAGGTTGTTTGTATTTGTGAATCCATACCAAGGGAAGAAGCCTGCTTCGAAAGTTTTTAGTGAAGTTGTAAAGCCATTACTGGAAGACGGTGATGTTCAAGGTTGGTTAATTGATTGTTCCTTATGCCTACTGTGTTTGAATTCATGCTCTTGTTTTCTTATCTCTTGTAATTACAATGTCAGAAACTAAACGCCAGCTGCATGCCAAGGAAATTGCTATGGCTCTGGACCTCAGTAAATATGATGGCATTGTTTGTGTTAGTGGAGATGGAATTCTTGTAGACTTGAGCTATCTGTTCTTATTTGTCAGGGCTTAGGATCATGAACTAGTTCTAATTTTACTTTGATTGTTGGTATCTCCATTGTGCTTTTGCTGAAATGTTGATGTCTTCTTTCTGGTGAATTATGGAGCAATATTAAGCTTTATGTTTTTGCTTTTGTATGGCCTTATTTTGCAGCTGTACATTTTATATATTAAACTTCAAAAAAAATATTAGTATTTTGAACTACAAGTTGCTGCTAGCAGTTAAATGCTTTTAGTTATTAGTGTTTATTTGCTCTAAAATTTTGGGTGTGATATCACACTTGCTGTTGAATAGTATTGACATGTTTATTTTATATTTTTAATATTATGTATTGGCTGTTACGTACGTGTATTGTATTGAGTTAAGTTATTAGGACTTATGTTCTGTGTAGGGATGCGGCTCTCGATAGAAGGAAGTGATGACTTGTTGGTATCAGGTTAGTGATGATTAAATTGCTAGTAACTTATTTTTGGCATGGTATAGCGTGTTGTTACTGATTTAGAATAGAATACGTGAGATAAAAATGGAAATATATAAGAAAAAGGATTTGAGGAAAAATATAGATAGATGATCAGAACAGAAGAGGAGAATGAACAAAATAGTAATATATGAGAAAATGTTTTGGCTTTGTATGATTTACTTTACTATCTCCACCTACATATTTTATAGTTCTATATTCTTACTGTGGTTTATGGATAGGTTTGAAATTGCTACTGAATT
>CAOJBJ012695402.1:0-10236 GCA_948291685.1 Euphorbia celastroides
TGATCCAGAAAATATCCTTTCACCATATATACATCTTTTGCGTTTTATTTTCCGAAAACCTGACCATCGTTTGTATTTTTCCGAGCTATAGAACCTCGAGTAATAAAACCAAAGTAGTTCCCCCAGGTCTTTGGTCTCAACAAACTTAACTACCTTAACATATTTTTTTCCAAAAATGTACAAACCGAGAAGAAAACTCGCCTCCTCTACATTGCTCCACATGGCTCCTATTGACCCCGGGACTAAACGATACCCTTTTTCACCGTTCTTAATTTCTTCGAAAACATCTATTCCACTGGTGCTGGTATATTCATCGGCAGTTGACAGGCCATTCAAGTGGCTAAGAAAGTCTTGTGTTTCGGGGTTAAAGTTTTCGACTTTATCATTGATCCACACTAGTGCAACGGGCAACCCGGTTAAAAATGTTGGATCGGTTCGAGTCTTAGTAAGAGTGATGTATGTGGATTTGGATATAAGAGGGGGGATTTCGACCTGGAATTCATCGCTTATTCGACAATGCAGCTCCAGAGCATCACTTAAACCGAGATTTTCTGGATATGTGCATTCATCTTCTATGTGATTCAGATCATGATTTGCTTTAATATTCATCTGCAAGAAGCGTTCGAAAAAGATTTACAAAGACACTTAATTTAACTTTTAAATATAACAGAACAGCTGAAAATATCACTTGCAAAGGTGCATTATGAGAATTAACAAATAAATTCTTGCTCATAAATTTTGATTATTGTATTCAACTTTGTTAAGCAAATAACATTTTTTCTGAACCACGGAATTAGACCTCGAGTATATATAACTGAGATTGATCGAACTCTCACACGAGCAAAGAACTGAAAATATTGACAGAAGCATCCATTCTTGCTACAGAAAAATTCAAATTTGCTTAATAAAATATTTTGTTCTTATTCCTTAGCTAGAGTAATTAACTTTATCAGAAAAAAAGAGATTAATGCATCAGCAAGATACAAAGTTCAGCTATGCCAGAAAGTCACACAAGTCTTCAAAAATGTCAAAGATCAAGTCATTCAATTTAGTAATAAATGAATTTATATTAAAAAGTAAAATATCTAAATTATGATTGATGAGAACTTTCAACTCCTGTTCACAGATGCAAACTGAATCTTAAGCATAAAAAAAAAAGAGAAAAAAATTAAACTAAACTGAGAATGAAGAATATTGAAGAACTCCATAATCTTAAAGCTAGAATTCATTAAAATGTTTAAAAAAATACAATGAAAGAGAGAAAAAAACAAAATCAGCAGAAAAAAAATTAATCACATTTCTCCCCTAAGCAAATCTAATCCAAACAAGAACATCCCAAAGCAATTAACCTTAAACAACTGAGAGTTGAAAATTCCAAAATGGTCCACAAAAAATTGAACTTTAACAGAAAACACCATCAAATCCAAATGAACAAAAAAGGGAAATTGAAATTACCTCAATTGATGAAACAAGATGCTCTGCAAACCCAAATGAAAAGAGACAATCTGCATAAATTGGTTACACAGAAATTGGCAAGTAACAAATTAGAAATAATCAAGACGTGACCTTTATATATATAAACACATATACACAGTTTTAGAGAGAGAAACACCGGTACTACACATTAAAAAGTAAATAAAAATAATATCTTTATAATTTTACATCTAATAAACAAAATGAAAAATGTAAACAAGGTAGAAAGAGAGGGAGAGAGAGATTAGAACCTTTGTTTACAGAGCTGGGTTTTAATGGCTGTAAAGATTCAATTCTCTGGATTTTGATATGTATGAAAATATAAACATGTATATGTCTATATATATATATAGAGAGAGAGAGAGAGAGCGCAAAGAGAGCTTTGTTTGTTTATTTGTTTCTTCTTTGGTAGTCGCAGCTTAGAAAGAGAAGAGAGGAAATATTATACGAGTTGAAGAGAGAGAGAGAGAAGGGGGTTTTATTTAGTTTTTTATTATTTTTTTGTTTTTTTATTTCTTTTCAAGTTTGTAGTGAGGGAAAGAGAAAATGCAGCCTCTTAACAGTGATAAAAAATATTCCTTTTATTTATTATTCAAATTATAATTAATTTCATCAAGAAAATCATCAATTAAGAACTTATCATTGGTAGAATGCATTTGGGGTCCTTTTTACATACATGAGAATTTATTATTAATCGAATATTTGTGACTGTTATTTAAACAAAATCACACATTTATTTAAAATTACTCTCAATTTCAATTGTTTACTAATTCATTCTTCTGTTAAATATTTCATCTACTTTTCAATAAAGAATGAGAAAATCATGAATGAACAATTTGAAGCGCGTTTTTCTCTAACACCGAATCCCACAAGATATTCTTACCATTTGAAACTTGTGTAACTTTTCAAAATTAACCCTTTTTATTTTTGATGTATGTTAATTATAGTTTCATGTTCAATGTTTTGAAAAATCTGATGTAAAACTTATGTGTTTTTTTCAATAAAATGTAGGATAAAGTTCAAAAACCTAAGCTGTGGATTCAACCTACTTTAAAAGTGAGCCTGACATTTTTTACATTAAAAATATAGTTGTTTCAAAATTTGTTAACAAAGAAATGATTTAAGATTCCTATTTTAAAATATAAGATAAGAAAAAATAATTATTTTAAATTGGAGTTATGTAGGCTAATTAATGATAATATAATACACTTTAGAAAAAAACTTGAAACTTTTAAGATATAAAGTGTTTTTAATATTAAATATGATACACGTTAAGAAAATTGTAAAAAGAAAAAATTTATAAAAATTATTAAATTTGTATGAATAGTTCTTAAAATAATTTATTTCAACTATATGCGTATTGAAAGAACTGAATATTTTTTGTAACACCATTGTATCTATTGTATGTTCTTACTTTGAAACAAATTTGAAACCACAATACGTCTTTTTAACATAAAAATTCTAGACCTAATTTGGAAAAACAGTTAAACCGGAATGAAAAACTGTTTATTAGATTTTTTTTTTCTACTAGATTCGTTTGCTCATAAATATTTCACCTACTTTTCAACAGAATGAGAAAATCGTGAAGATGTAATTTGAAACACGTTCCTCACTGACATCGAGTCTCACTAGGTATTATTACTATTTAAATTTCTTTTTAGCTTTTCAAAAGTAGTTCATTTTTATTTTCATATTTATTACTTACAATCGAGCGTTCATTTTCTCAAAAAATTCTCGTTTAACCCTACATGTGCGCCTTTATTCAATGAAATGGGCCGCACCATGCGGACACAGGAGCCGTAAACAAGTCTACTTCTCTATAACATCTTTTTAATGTATTATTTTCATTATATTTACAACACAGATACAAAAAAATTAAAATTCGATGTAAAATGAAAAATAAATATACAAAAACATATATGCTATGATATTGAAGTCTCTTCTGTGTAATAAAAAGAATTAAAAATGTAACACACTAATCTTTGAAGTTAAATATCGCTTTAAACTCGAATAATTTTATTGAACATACTTAAAGGTCGATGAAGCTCACCATGAGCTAAGTTCTAACTCGTGTAGAATCGGCTTAAGTCATTGAAAAATTTAACGAATTAAGCTCGAACCGGATAAAATTGGTTGAACTTAATTCATTAAATTTGATTTAAACAAAAGATAGGGATTTTTGTACAATATTCAGCGAGGAAGACGTGGCTTGCGATAAAGACAGTCAGGTGGCAGCAAATTGACTGCTCTTTTCTTCTCAAAGCTCCCAAATCGGCGTATGTCCTCCACGCCCTTAACTTCTTCTTCTTCTTCTTCTTCTTCTTCCCCTTGGATTAAAGGTTGCAGCTTTGCGATTATCACCTCGATTTTCACAGCATTCACCAACACCCACCACTGATTTAACAACTGTTCAGCAATAGAACTCATTATTATCGAAGCTAACCAAAGAGGGAATGGGTCAGGCATTTCGTCGAGCATCTGGTAGGCTTCGAGTTGCCGATCCGTCTCCGACCCCTAAGCCCGCCGAAAACCCTAGGCCTGCCAAAGACAAGGTGGATATCTCGAGAACGGCCGCCCAATTTGACGATCAGGATAATCTTGGCCCTGGTTAGTTTCCTCGTTGTCGATTTTTCTATTTATTTGGAACTTTTTTCTAGTTCACCAGCTGGATTGATTATAGGGTTTCCATTTTCTCCTTTGTTATCTTTATTCTACAGTGAAGCGCATGTATTTCACCTGAAATCGACAGTATAGGGGTTTATTGGTTCTGAAAACGCCAGAGTGAGAAATTAGATATCAACCATTGACATTGATCTTCGAGTATAATCTAGAGATTTTTGCTTCTTGCATTCTAGTTTCTGCGTGCTGATGATTGCTGGTTTTTGCAAGAGAATACTCTGGTATTTTGCTGCATAATGTGATGGCAAGCGAACATTTTTGTTCATTGATCAAACTTAGGCTCTGTTATTTTTGTCTAAATGACAGCGGTTGAACTCAACTGAATGGAAAGGAACTAAACCGAACTAAAACTTATTGAATAAGTACTATGAACTGAAACCTATTGAGTAAGTACTGGAATTGAACTGAAACTTATTGAATAAGTATTGAACTGAATTGAAACTTATGGAATAAATACTGAACTGAATGAAACTGAATTGAATAGATAATAAGTTGAAAAGGACAAACGATAGTGTAAACACATTGTTGGCATCAGTGACTGTGAAGGAACACTTGCGCATTGCTATTCTCCAAATTTCTCCGCTTTCGTATTAATGTGGTTTTATGTGATTAACACCATGAAACAAAGCACTCCTAATCCTCGTTTACATTTATCTTTAGTGGCTTGTTATATGTTCATGAATTTTGTGAAAAAGGGGTTTTTCCTAACTCCAAATGGCTCTCAAATTGTTGCTTTGCATATTCTTTAGATAAAGTCGATGATGCTCCAAGAGTTAACTCTGAAAAAGTTCTTGAAGAACGAGACCCACAGTATGATATGATGCTTAGCCAAATGGTGGGGAGAATCAGATCAAAGCCCGGAGGAAAACTTGAGATCGGTGAGGTCAGTTAACACATGCAAGTTAGTCCATCGGTTACTAAGCATTTTCATTTGTGGCCATGAAGTATGCTCTAAGTTTTCTTATATTTTATTATGTTTCTGCTCATTTGACCGTGGGCATTGCATTATTGAACCCGGGAAGAATTCTTATGCATAGTGTCTCGAATCCTTGATGTGCAATTCCTTGCATTTTTTACTACAAAGACATTGAGTAGACCTTGAAAATGGTTCACGTGAAGACATCGCGTCAATCCTGTTAACTTGCTTGGCTAGATTGTAATTTGGGTATAGTTGAAGGGCCTGTCTGGGATTGCTTTCCCAACTATGGTCCCAAGAAGTTAAACTCAAACTTTTCCTAGAACCTTAAATTTTGGCCTTGGACAACGCGTTTTTCCCTTTTACACTTATTAGTTAGGAATTGTGTGATATCACTTTCCCGAAACCAAAATCCGCTCCTTTCAGGAAAGCACCATCGAAAATCAATCCCAAATTTGAATGATACCGTATGATACAAATTTGAACTGAAGTTCACCTGGTTGGTTAAAAATGCTACTCGGTTACTGTAACAGGCAGCTGTGGTTGAAAAGTACAACAGGCCGATGCCAAAGCTCAGAAACACAACACCCGATTCAGACCGGTATGAAGAGCGGCCCACTGCTCCAGGCACATTGAACGTGGCACAGTTGAGACATATCATGCTGCTCTATCATGGAAAAGCCGATGACCACAATGGCCCAATGGAAGCTCGCCAGATCGCCGAGAAGTTTAGTCTCGACGGTGCACAGGTTCAGCGGATCCTGCAGTTTGTATCACTGCCCCCTGAAGAAAGCAATAAACAGAAAAGTCACCAGTGATCACAGTTGCTCAGCTGACATGAAGTTCTGTCAAATAAAGAGAGCCGGTTAAGAGTACGGTTCTGATTACACACAAAAAGTTTGTTGTTCGGCTTCTGTATGATATTTGTTCCATTTTAGAATTGTGCTACGGTGATACAAGTTTGAGCTAGCCATTTTTGTCAGAACATGTTCAATTTGCGATTTCGACATTTTTAAGCTTCACTATTTAAGTGTTTTTCTTCCTCCATCCTTTAATTGCTCATTCTTAAGGGTAAAGATTTCTGTTTGGCCCTGTGTTTCGATCTTTAAGTCGATATCGTGATTTTAATTTTTGGTTTCGGGTATGGAATGCCACATTTTGCATCTCAATGCAAAAGACCAAACAGCAATAAAGTGAGATAGTAAGCAGCTATGTAATATAACCAAACTCCTAATAATATTGACAGAAACACATCTTCCAGCAAGAGAATAAATTTTATATATCTAAACAAAAATTGGATATCCCGTTGTCGGGTTCGGTTCATCTGACTCAAGAATACAAAACTCCTTACAAGATCTCCACCTATCTATTCCTTCATTGGCTTTATTGTATCAAAGAGAAACATTTATCTCACGTTTGAAATATGAAGGGGTTCTAGGACTATAGCAAAAAGAATGATAAATCTAGCATTATCAGGAAAAAAAAAAAAGAATATTGTGGTGGTTGTCAAGTAAAATGAGACTCTAGCCAGTCCGATAAGAATTCATAAGCTACAAATGTTAGAGCCCCAGCCGGCGCAGCTTTTATAGTGGATGGGACGATGCCCTTGTAGAGACCAGCCCTACCCTCAGCGTGAAAGATCCGACTTAGAGCATCAAGCATGTTTGTGTAAGCCCGGTGCTCGATTGGAGCCCCGTATCTCGGGTGCCTCCTTAGTCCTTCAACCTGCAACACCACAACACCGAAAATTTCAGCACTCCAATCATCAAACTTCTATGGAACTCATTGAAAATTATTGAATATCGAACTTATTTGAAGTTCATTGAAACTAATCTAAACCTTATTGAGATAGAACTTGAAACTTATTGAAACTGAATCGGTGAATTGAACTACATGGAAAATAAGCTAAAAAGAACAAACCCTAAGTCTAGAGATGTACCTGGAATCTCTTCTTGACCACGTCAAGAGGATGACAGACAAGTTTGGCACATGTTCCAGCAGCCAATCCACAGAGAAAAAGTTGAAAGCTTGAAATGTTGTACTCAATGCTGGTAGAGCCTAGACTAGCAGATCTATAGTGGTTCCAGGCCTAGAGTTGAAAGCAACAGAATAGTTTGGGCAAAGATTTCTAAATATGTAGATGTAAAAAAAAAACAAGAACTTCATTTACAGGTATTGAACAGGGACCACAAACACAATCTATATTTCGGAGATTCCATTGAAGCAACAATATCCCTGCTCTAGAGAAAAATGTACTTCACAATGTGATTATTAAGCATTGCATGGTTCACATATCTGAATATCTTCTCGACCATCGCATGGAACTTTTGGATCATGATAAAGCCTATTCAGCTCTGTAGTTTCAAAGACATTGGCTACATTTTACTTCTAAGCAAATGTCTTTCAAGACAAATCCCTACCACTTTAGTCGTGGAAAATTTAACTAAACATATCTTAATTACTTAAGATGAACATAAGAGGAACTAAAATCCAACTTCAAAAAGGTCACAAATTAAATTGTGAATCATCAATTTGTTGAAAAATGAAAATCCAAGAAGTTCACTTCACAAGACATCTTGGACAATCAAAACATTGTTTTCTGGAATGCTACTACATCATCCCATCACGTCAATAGCTTAAAGGATTTTATTGTTTTTATTTCCTCTCCCTAGAAGGCACTGCACACACTTAGAAGAGAACACTAGACGCAAAAGAGAGAAAATATTACCATGGTCCAGCGTTTAAATGTGTCGTATGTGCCGAATTGGAGGCCAGCATAAGGAATGATCTCTACCAGAGTCGGCGATAATCCAGCATATAAACCTCTAAAGCCGCGATTATAAACGATGTCCACATAAGCAGACCTCATAGTTGGATACACCTAAATAATAGCACATATTCATCAACTGAAAGATATATGATAAAAGTGTTCAAGCTCAGCGACATCACACACTTCAAACATAAGCATTTTGCAGATTCTTGCAAACAATGCTGGAGAAGATGGGCATTAATAAATGAAAAGCATGGGTTTATTATAGCATAAATGTGACACATAGCACACAGGGTTTAGAGATGGATGCTTCTAATGGTCAGATGAGCAAAGTGATGCTTATTTCATTTGAAGATAAAGTAAGGATAGTCTACACCATTGAATCATATCTTAATAGCTCTCTTAAGATTGCTTCTCCTACAGGATCGATTATACAGGATTGTAGGGACATAAGTAATAGATTGGACTTATTTTTCCAGCACACAGGGGGAGTGGGATCAATGTTCTCCCCTTATCTGATGTAATGCTTTTGATTAACGAGTTATTGTCTTCCAATAAACAAAATAGCAGACACGATGGACTGGTCAAGTTCAAACTACTGTGACGCAGTATCACATCAGTTTCTAAAAAAGGAACACAAAAAACATAATAAACTTTTAGTTGCATGCATTTTCAACCATACATAAGAAGAAAATTATTAAGCACTGTATCATAAATGAAACAGTTAGAAAAAGCTGAAAATGGTAAAGAAACGTACATGTGAATAACTAAGTGGTAAAAACACCAAATAACTTCAGAGAATGACAATATTTAATTCTGATACACATGAACTCAGTTTGTACCTTAGGTTACAATATTTAATTCTGATACACATGAACTCAGTTTGTACCTTAGGTTCACCCTGTGAGGCCAATATGGTTCTCAAAAGATCAAATGGGTATGATCCAACAGTTGCTGCGCATCCAGCTACTGCCCCACTGAAATAAGAGAGGTAAGAACTCAAGTGGATATGACTTTCTGCATTACCAAAAGGATACAATCCCATAAACATAAGACTGGGTCAACAAACAGAAAATGGCAGTAAAATTGAAGAAAGAAGTTTTAAAAGGGGAAAATATAAGAAGACAGTTTACATTAACAACAACCGTACCCAAGCAAAATGAATAAAGCCACATACAGATTGTTTTAAAAGTTCTCACTGGATACCAGGGTAGTTGCTTTATTTTTAATTAGAAGCAACCGCAAATGTGATAGTCGGTTTCTAAGCCATATAAAAAGCACAGACATACACCGTGACGAATTTCAGGTACAGCTTCAACAATTACGGAGGTGAGTGACTCCTTATTTCATGCCTTTGTATAAAGAGCCAGCAAATCATATTTAATTATTTCAACCATCAAAGTCCCATTTATTTATCCCAAAAAACTAGAACCTCTTTTCCGGGGTAGCACATAATTCATAGACTCCTCTGTTTTACAATATGTGTCATTTCTTGAGATGCTTTATTTTTTTATTAAGTGTCATTTTTAACTTCCAATGCACTAATGATGGATGTTTTTCCTAGTTGGCCCCTAGTAAAGGACAAAAAAAAAAGTGATAAAGAGTCGTGCTTGATTTTGTAATACCCTAATTTAAGTAAGGGCATATTAGTATTTATATAGTGCTATGTAATGTTGTCTTGGTATTGATGAACAGGTCAAAAATGACACATATTAGGGAGGGAGTAATATATAAGGATTTGCAACTGCATAATAGTACCTGATTTTGAAGAACCAGATGCAAAACTTTTCAATTTGTGAAGCACTGTAAATTGTATAGCAGTATATGGCGTAACCATGAGCAAAGCTGGAACATTTCCTCGCCAAAAACCCTAAATAAACAACGTGTTGGATGAAAGCAGAATGTGCTACAATGCATATAAACAACCAACTACAAAACTATCTAAAACAAACAGTATAGCATAAGGATGTTGCATGCGATAAACAGAAGGAGTCCACATACCAGCAAACCTTCCTCTCTAAATATATCCTTGGTTGCTTGAAACATTCCCGTGTACTTTGATGGTTGCGACATAGTTCCATGAACTAAAGCCCATGATGAAGTGGGCTCCAGTTGAACCCATAGTTATTAAGGGCGCGCCTCGGGCGAGGCGACAGCTTCTTCGCCTCTGCAACGCAGAGGCGATAAGTGTCCCTTAGGCGCGCGCCTTAGGTCGCCTGAGTGCGCCTTTTTGGTGCGCCTCAGTGTGCCTCGGGCACGCCTCGGGGACACTTTTTCAGATTTTCAGATTTTCACTCTTTTTAATTATTTTTAACCTGATTTTTACAATAGTTACATGCCATCAGTGGTTTAATAGATACAACTCTTGCTGTCTAGACAAATTACAGCCATATTTTTC
>CAOJBJ012695560.1:0-10491 GCA_948291685.1 Euphorbia celastroides
TTGTTCCAGACGCTACCAGACTCTTTTCGGTGGACTTTATCTTCGGACCTCTCTTATTCTGTAGCTTCTTTTGAAGTGGCTTTTGTCAAGTTATCCCTGCCTGTTAGCAGACCTCTTGGCTTCTCCATGCTCTGGCAATCAGGGGTCTCTCCGAAAGTAAAATTCTTTGGCTGGTTACTTCTTCACTCTTGTTTACCGACGAGGGCTTTCTTGTTCCAGCGGCATGTCCCTTCGGTTTCTGATGCTTCTTGTCCTTTCTGTTCTGAGGAGGAATCTATGGAGCTCGCTTTCTTATTCTGTAGAAGAAATACGAATATTTGAGATCGCTTTCATTCTTGGCTTGGTGTTCATAGTGTATTGCCTGGTTCTATCATTGGTTTTTTGGAGTTATGGCTTTCTCATTAAAATGGTGGTCTGGCTAGGGATTTTGCGATTTCTCTTTGGTTTTTAGTCATGTGGCATCTTTGGACGACGCGCAACAAATTCATTTTCGATAGCACTCTGAGCTCTGAGGATATCTTTTATTCTAGTATTCATTTATGTTGGTTTCTTTTCCATTGTAAGAAAAAACTGATTTGCCTGGTGGTGTTTGATTTGTTTTTGGCACCACAACCTTTGCTTTGTTCGAAATCTTTGTAAGCGTGCTTCTTGATTAATATAAAAATGAGGAAGGTATGTCTTAGGTAAGCGAGAAAACAATTCGGGACTCCGTCCCGAAATTTTCACTCCTTTTTTTTTTCTACTGGAGGAAGGGAGTTTTTAAAAAAATAACCAAAAGTTCTTACACTAACGTGAAAAATGATCTGTAATGGAAACAATGAGAAGATTATGCTATGGGTTTAACAGTGGTTTAAGGAGTTGAAAAATCTGGATTAGCAGATAATCGGAGCAATGGTGGAGGGTTAGCTCACGCAACCGAAAAACAGAGAAATAATGGAGGCATGGGCATGGCAGATAACTGGACAACCAATTCAATTCAAGGGATATGATGCGCCTCACTTTTCCCAAATTTTGTCACTCCTTTGGCCCTACTCGTGACACAATCTTCCCTTTCTGTTCATTTCCCTCTTCCAATCCAACTAATTACAGCTCTTCCTACTTCGTTGATCCGAAATTCCGGTGAAATTGAGGCCAATTGGGGATTCTATGGCGGATTTGCTGATTTCGCTGGAATTGGGCGATTCTCGCGTTCTAGGGTTTGGTTTTGGGTGTTGAGTATTCCTCTCTCAATTTGTGCTTCCATTGTTGTCTTCCGCCGCGATTCTCGCTCTTGCTCTGTTAAGGATTTCTCGGGCTCTCTTTCGGTGAGTTCTTTCATCAATTTGGATTCGATTTGTGGTTTTCCCTCTTTTTCTGTACGAACTTTCTCCCTGGATCTCTAGATGAAACTTTGTTAGCTTTGATTTGGCCCTCTTTGTTTGCGTTGTTGATTTGCTTCTTTGCTGAAGCTGTGCTTTTCTGGTTGATTTTTACGGACGAATTAGGATATTTTTATTCCCAACTGAACTTAGCTTTATTTTAATGCTACTTGTTTAGTACTAAACAGTGCAATACCAAAAGGATATGCTGTGGGGTTTTTAGTTCAGCAATTAGTGTTAAGTCATTGGAAAATGACATTATTTCTATGTGAAAGTGACATTTGTTTGCCTGTTGAAGGAATTAATTTGACAGCTAAACTTGATTTTGTGGAACAAAATGATCCTGAAAGCAAACTTTGTGGACCAAATTTGACTTTATCCTGTATTTAACACGTACATGCATTTATTTGATGGTTTACTTAAGTGAGGTATCGTAATATCTATTAACTTGCTTAGCATTTCTTCCTATGTTGAGGTGAGATCATAACTTCTGCTTTACAAAACCATGTGACTTCGGGGATTCGGTGGTGTGAAATTTATGGTTCTTGCTGGTTGTTGTATCTTGCTATGATCATTTTTCGGGTAGATCATTACATTTGCATGCTGCTCTTGATTTGTTTCATTTGCATAATAAATATGATTATTGTTTTGTATTGCTATGCACATACATTTTTTCCATATCATGATCCATTGAGTGAGAGTGTAGGATTCCTCTGTTTCCACTGCTGGAGAATTTTAATGTTTAACATTAATAAACCCGTGTTAAGAAATTATATGGTAATGCTAAATCAACTACATTGAAGTAGATAAATCAGAAGTTGTGCAGCTGTTCGAATTATTTGTTTAATCCCTAGGAATTCTTGAACATGAATACATGTCTTTGTTTGCTTTAGTTTACTGGTCTATTCAGCTGCTCCACATTTTTTGTCTTCACTTCGAAATTGGTAATTTTTACTGCTCAGATCAAAGGACATTTGTGAATTATTAGATGCGAAATCATAGTAAAGTTTGGTCTTACTTAGTCAATGTTATTCTTAAAGAAGACAAAGAAAAAATGGAAGAATAATGGTCAAGAGAGATTAACAGAGTATGTTCAAGTAATTCAATCATGTTAAATGTCAAACTGCATTTACTGATCCTGAATTGTTAGTGTTGACATTTTAAGTTTTGAAGTCTTTGAATCTCTAAAGCAACAAGAGGGCATTGTTCAATTAGTATATATTAGCAGCATGAAATGTAGTCTTTTGGTCGTGGTGTAATCAATAAGCCTTTACTCTGTAATTTGCTCTTTTTAGCTCTTTCTTTTCTTCGATTGGTAGATGTAGCATTAGCCAGAGAGTTTTTTGAATTGTTTTCTGTGAGTATTATATAATTTTACATGTCTGACTCTTTTTTCCATTTTCTCCTGTCAGCATTTCAGCAGAAACCTGAGGCGAGCATTAGGCCGATAAATCACTCGTCAATTTTGTTCAAAATCCAGCACTTAAATATTATATTCAGCTAATATTGTTAGCAATGGCTGATTTATATGGAAATTCTCCATCTTCAGCTCCAGAACCTGAAGAAATCTCGAGTTTCCTTCATCAACTTCTCCAAAACCCTTCTTCTTCTTCATCTTCTAGATTCATCCACCACTCTCTCTCTTCTCCTCCTCCTCCTGCTGACACTTCTTCACCTGCTGAACTGTTTTTTAACCGCTCTCTCTCAGATTCTCGAGCCAATGCTGGTAATTCTTCACTAAATTTCTCTGATCACAGTGGTTATTTTGCTAAAGAGAGTGTTGAAAACGCTGCATCTTCTGTTGCTTTAAAGAGGAGAATCTCTTTGGAGCATGATCTAGGCGATCTAAGCTGCGATAGTGAGGTAACTAGGCAATCCTTCCATATTCTCCCGTCTTTTTCTTTACGATTTAGGCTTTGTTCTTTTCAATTGAATGGCTAGCGACAGAACTGATCTGAACTGAAGCTTATTGAACAAGTGTTGACTGAACTGAAATATATTAAATAAATACTGAAATGAACTGAAACTCACTACATAAGAATTTAAATGAAGCTAACTGAATTGAATGGACTGAAGTGAATGAAAAATAAGTTGAAAAGAATAGCACCTTAAGCTAAGTTAAGGCATGGTTCTTTTCAACTGAATGGCTAACAGAAAAACTGAACTGAATGGAAATTTATTGAATAAGTACTTAACTGAGCTGAAATTATTGAGTAATACTGATTTGAACTGGAAGTTATTGAAAATTAAACTAAAAGTTATTGAATAGGGTACTGAACTAAATTGAAACTTATCGGCTAAGTACTGAATGGAACTGAAATGAACTGAATGGAAAACAAGTTGTCATATATAACATATTTAAAGCATTGGTGATGATGTGGTGTGAAATTTGTTCCGTTAGAAGGATGCTGAGGTGCCATCTGAAACAGCAAGGCCTAAACGTTCCTCCAAGAGAAGCAGAGCTGCAGAAGTTCATAATTTATCCGAGAAGGTTAATACAATTTCTACTTTTTTTATGTTTATTGCTTTTAGAGATTACAACTTCATTGTATTGATTTGGCCTGAAATGGCTGGACTTAATAGAGGAGAAGGAGCAGGATTAACGAGAAAATGAAGGCATTACAGAATCTAATACCAAATTCCAACAAGGTAGTTCGTCAAAAAACCATTAAACCCCCAAACAATATTATTGCATTTTGGAGGAAATTTTTGATGTAATTCGTGTTTTGTCATATTTGATAGACAGATAAAGCCTCTATGCTGGATGAGGCGATTGAATACTTGAAACAACTGCAGCTTCAAGTGCAGGTCAGTTTCTCTTTACCATACTTTTACTAAAACTGGTTAATAAAAGTGCAAAGTGACAGTTTATTTAAGCATTATTAGTGTTATTTGCCATTGTTTTGCAGATGCTGACAGTGAGAAACGGGTTGAGCTTGCATCCTATGAGCTTACCAGGGGCAATGCCGTCTTTTCAGCTGCCCACGACAGGGGTTAGTTTCGATGAAGGAAATGGTCTCTTGAACGCCAATGCAGCAACCCGAGCATTTCCCGAAAACGATGAAAATTCAGCATTTCCAATGGTTATGCCTTCTCAACCGCCAAATATTCCGCCTTCTAATACCTCCTTCGGTTTTGAGCCCCTTATGCCGGTTCAATACGAACCCTTTAATTTGCCCTCGTCTTCCAAGGTAAATTATAGCATCAAATGAGGTAATTTCAACAAATTTTTTTTTGTAGGCGTTAACAATGTTTGTTGTTTCAAAATGAAGGATATTTGCCCCGAAGGAACAACACAAGCAAGATTGGATACAAACCGATCACAGAAGACCGTGTCATCCGAAGTCTTGTAACCAACAATTCACACCAATAATTCTCTTTTTTCCTGAATTGCCCATATATGGTTCAAACTGTCCATGAAACTTGTTACACTGGGTCAATTATGTTGTACTAGGTCATTACTTGTACCGAAACCTAGTAAATTTGGCTCGGGTGTGTGGGCTATATTTGGCAGAACTATGACTTATTTTGGGGAAGGAATGCCTACTTACAGGGCCAGTCTGAGTCCAATGAAAGGGTTTAACATAAGTGTTGTTCCTGAAAAGTTGGGTTTACAACAAAAAAAAAAACCCAGAAGCTGAGATACAGACTTGTGATACCAAGTCCCAAAAACATGGAGCGGAATGTTGTGTTTGGTTATCTTTCATGGATTGTTGATCAAGCAAACCATAATGTTACAGGTCCCATTGTGGCTACCATTAAATTGAATTAGATGTCATTAAATTTCAATTGATCTCTTTAATATGTAATATAAAAAAATACGTCCATATGTAATATAACAAGGCTGAGAAGTGGGTGGAAAGTACATCCATAGTTAAGAGGACTCTAATAAGTGCTACAGGCTTGCATCCTTTAGGCAAAATTTCAAGTTCTGTAGGCCTTTGTACCTGTAGTTGCTTGGTTGAACTACTAGTCTGAATCTTATAATGTGCTCCATTAATAGTAAATTTTCATTTTATTCATTAATATTATACTATGTACTATGGTGGCTAAGGTCTTAGTCTAGTAGTTAAAAACTGAAGCTACGATCCTAGAGGTCGCAGGTTCGAGTCCACATTTGGATGACGATGGGATTGTAAGCCCATTATGAGGCAAATTTAAGAAAAAAAAAAATTATACTATGTAATATGAAATAACATTAATTATCGTCCACCTTTGTTACTTTTTTTATAAAAATATCACTTCCCCAAGTTTTATTTATTTCACCTCTAATTAGTTGGATTAAAAAAAGTATTTATTTAAATATTAGTAGACACCTAGTTCAAATGCTCAATTTTAAAGAATCAACGCATTAGCTTAAATTATTTGAAGATTTGTAAAATAATAGAAATGTACATAGAACAACTATGAAAAACAATTTGTTTTAAGTCCGAATGTTGGCATTGAAAGTTGTTCATCTATTTTGCTGATTTTTGAAATTAGTTCAGTAGATATATACTGCAAATATATTTGTTTAACATCGATTGTGCAATGTTTTAACACGTTTGGTATATAGTTACATTTCAGAGACGACTCAAAAAACTAACACAAATCAAGAGCTCAAGCCCTTCATCGGTCGATGATTATTATTATTATTATTATTATTATTATTATTATTGAAACTAATTATTAGTTTTTGTTAAATAAGTTTGTTGGAACTTATTGAAACTAAACTGAACTTATTAAAATTGAACTAAACTTATTTTCTTTATTTTAAATCCAGGAGAAGAGAACCTAATTTGCAACATACTTTTAAATTAAACAGATAAAATTCCAAACTAACAAAAAATCATATATTGTTAATCACTGATGGCAAGCTCTCGCAATCATGTCTTATTATGAGTTTTTTTTCACATTTTTCCAATGAATCACAAAACATTATGTCATAAATTATTTTTAAAATGAAATCGAGGGTCCCAAAACAAATGCAAAATTGAAGTGTTCATATCCAAAAATAGGTCCTTCGTTTATACATGACCCGCCACCGACGGTCAAAGCTCCAGATCCGGCTCCACAGTCTGAAAATTGCATTTCCACCGGCCAATTTGTGTAATTTCGAAACGCACACATGGCATAAATTATAATAGGTCTAATGCTCATTTTAGCCCTCAACATTTACTGAAAAAGCTATTATAGTCCCCAACGTTTAAGACCGACCATTCTAGTCCCTAACGTTTCAAAAAATGCACCGCTTTAGTTCCTGAATTCTACGTGGCAAATGACGTGGTAACTCTGACTTTGGTTGAAGAGTGGTTGACTTTCCGGCGACCGTTTTCCGGCGATGTCAGAATTCCGGCGGTCGTTTACCGGCAACGTCACTGGCGGCCGTTTTCCGGCGATGTCAGAATTCGGGCGACGTCAAAAAAGCTACAATAAACTTAGAAATATTAAAATCTTACGATTGAATAAATTTTTTGGCTATTTGTAGCTAAAATTCAAGATATTTATTTGAGAAAAATTCATTGATTGATAATCACATTTCTATTTTTCATTGAAATAAATGATTAAATGATACATTTATTTTTAAAGAAAAATCCGCCATGTATATAAAATCCTTTTTATAGTACCAACATGATTGGTAGATGACGGTATTGTTAAAGTATTGACATTTCATTTCTAGACAGCAAAATTAATACTGAAATTTTGAAATATGTAAGATTTTATTTGGCCTTTGTTATTTCAACTTTTATTTGTTAAATTTTTGTTCAATTCTATGTAGTTTAGGTTCTAACTTAATGTTTAATTTCAATATAGTGCAATTCAGTTAAATCAATCCTTATAGCCCAAAACAATTAAAACTAATGTCAGTAAAAAAAAATATTTGAGCTCATTTAGTGAGAATCTCATTAATGGATTTCCACCATAATATTAAGAAAATTCGTTCACAATATGTGCGAATTGATTGCTTTCAAACTAATTTATATGTGGTTGTGATGACTAGTAATGGTATCATATTAATAAACATTGTAAATGAGATGAAGAACCAGCAAGTAATATTTTTTATTCTCTCTAGAATGGATTCATCACATGCGAAATCAAGATTGGAGTATAGTCTTTGAAAAGAACAAGACAACGAAATGAAGAACAAACATATACGAGGTTTAAAGAGATTCAATTTGGAAACAGGAGTATCCATAAAGAGATGAGTATTATTTGTTTGGGATGAGTACATATTCTTCATTTGATGGGTGCACTTGAAGTCATATCGACATTGTTAAATCTAATCTAACATGTAAAGCATGATATTTATACATACATACTATTAGTAAGGATAAGTCCAACAATTAAAATAATTTTGTAAAATTTGTGATTCGGATTATGAAGGAAAATTAAATTTGGTATTGCATTTATTTTATATTCTTGTTGTACTTTTTTACTATAATACACAAGTTGCAGCACATTACTGATGAAATTGCAGGATTGGATGATGATGGAGGCGAGTCCGGGGCAGACTGGAAGGTACCGAGCATTGCCGGAAAAATCGGCGGTTTTGAGTGGTCGTCCGCCAGTGAGGAGGCGGCGGTGGCGTGGCTGTGCAGGGAGGACTTGATGTTTAGGTTGAAGTTTTGAGTTAATTAAGGGATTATTAGGATTAATTAGAATGGTAAATTAGAATTAAGGGATTATTAATTGGTAATTAGGATTATTAAGAGATTATTATAAATTTTTTAATTTTTTGTGCCACGTGTCAACATCCTATTGGATTGACTTTTCAAAATTTTGACTCTCCATGCCACGACAGCGCGAGTGTATTATATTCTTCGGATGAGAGTGGACGAGTCGAACAAAAGGAATTAAGTTGCACAAAATTGCCAACTTGAGGGAGCAAAGTGTCAACATTGGAACTTTGAGGTGGCACCGGGTGTTTCGTGTCAACTTGAAGGACCAATTTATGCATTTGGCCTATTATTAATGAACAATTTGATGAGTCTCTAAACAAGATTTTGTTCATTACAGTCCATAAATGAGTGGTTAGCATTAATACATGTAGATCCACTTGATTATTCTGTTCTTTGTCCGATTAATTTTAGAAATTGTGGGGACCAATAAAAATCTACCATCAAATTTAATATGTTAGATGGGTGAATGATCCTTTTTCGAGAATTAAAGATAAATAGATAAAGATAATTAAAACAATCGTGATCTTTTTATATAATTATTTGGATCAATACTTGATAGCGGATCTTAACAGTTTATATCTAAAGTTTGTAAATATACATAATTAAAGATGTTGGAAATATCCAAATAGCAATTTTATCACGATTCGGCCTCGCCTACTCCGATCACCTGACTTAGACTGAGTTTAATCTATAATATGATTTTTTATATGTAGAAATCAAGCCAAGCACAAGTTGTCTCCGGAGTTCCTCCTCCAAAAATATGATATACACTAGTCTTACAAGTTTTAGGTGAGTCCTCTCATAGCAGGTTATACCACTAGTCTTCTCACCAAGAACTAGAGTCCTCTTGAGCCGTATATACTATTAGACTCTAAGCACTAGTTGAGTCCTTTACGAGTTGAGATCTCACTCTCAAAACTCTCCCCAATTTTAGAGCTAATCCCCTTTCCTTCCAAATCTCCCAAGAGTGAAGGATTTACAATTTATTTTCTCACTTCTAAACCTAGAACATATCTGGTCTTATATTTGTTCTATCTTGGTTGATAGTGATGACCGATTGGCTTTCAGCTAATTTGATAGTTTTATGCTCTAGAATCAACAATTTCTTATCTAGGTTCAATATTCTAGTTATAGGTTGAGCAGTAAATGCATCTGTTGGAGAAGACATAATCTTGATTGTTGAAGAGGTTAGAGCTTGACGCATTTGGACCGTAGATTACTCTATTAGACACATTTGATTGTCCATTTCCTTTGTTGATAGCCTTTCGTCAGAGTTAGTCAATTGTCTTTATCTTCATCTGGTTCTTAGCTAACAACGTCCACTTGGTCTTTGACTTTTATTTAATGTTTCATGAGATTTGTGCCAAGTAAACTCTAGATTTTATATTCCAAATCTGTATTGTATTCCGGAGTAGCTTATTTTCCATCTCTTGAAATTGAGTTTCTTATTTGTTTTTTTAGTTTGGGTAACTTATAAAAATATACAAATTGAACTTTTTATTCAAAAGAATACAACTAACTTTAACTTATTACATAAATAACAAAAATAGAAAAACTATTATCACCAAATATCCACTCAAGTTTCATATTTACAAAAATGACATGTCCATACAACAACACAAATAAACATTGTAAAAATAAGTTTGCCATTGTAGAGTATATTTCTATTTGTTACGAATAAAACTTCAAAAGTTTATCCTATTTATAAATTACTATAAGAACAAAAATGTTGCTACTTAATGTAATGTTGTGCTCCGAATCAAGATTCTTAATGGAATTCGATTTATTTTAATTTATTTTAAGAAGAAAAGCCATAAATTTTGTACATAAAATAAGCTTTATCCCTTCAAGAAGCTTGATTCACATGACACCCTAAATCATACATTCAGGGGCGGACCTACGTGTCATTGAGAGGGGGCCATGGCCCCCTCACTTTCCGAAAATTATATAGTATATAATGTATTTGTCTGAAAATAATATTTATTATATAAAATTAGTGGGGAAAATGATGGATGAAGCAAGGGCGATTTTCCTTGACTACCCATGTTCGAATCACACTGGAGTTTTTTTGATATGATTACTTTTTCCAAACCAATTAATGTCTTTTCAATTTTATTTAGAATTAAAAAATACTTTAAATAACCAATGTATTTTTCATCTTTTAAGAATTACAAAGTACTTTAAAATTAAATTAAAATTGTCCAATTAATATCAACTCCAATCCCTATTATTTCACTTTTTGTTCAACTTAATTAAATATTTTTTTCCACCTCAAATATCTTTATTATTATTCCACTATATTTTCAACTGAAATACATTTTTTTTTCATTTTAAGTATCAATTTCTACTACTATACTGTCACTTCCATTTAGTTATATCTCTTTTTTTGTTCACATCATTCTTTTGCTTCCATCATTTATATCAATTTTCATTTCCTATACCTATTATTTATGTTGGATTTCTTTTCTTAACTT
>CAOJBJ012695571.1:0-11346 GCA_948291685.1 Euphorbia celastroides
AAAAATTTAAATGTTTGTTTATTTTAAATTAGAACTATAATTCCTCTAATATAATATAACGCAATCTATTTTCTTTTCAAGACCAATCCCATAATATTAATTTACACAACAATAACATAACAAATAACAAATCCAATTCAATTTACTTTAATAGTACAAGTAACAAAATAACATAACTTTAGAGCACTGGGAAAATCTAATACAAAAATCGTTTCTTGGCATCACTCGAAGCATCAAGTAACCTGGCGGCTATTAATACTTGCAGTCAATTCACTGGCGGCGACACCTCCAAAGCAAACTTCAAACCACCATCTTCTTCGTTTTCTCCGCCCCTTTTCCCCCTCTAAAAAACCACCGCCCCCAATTCCCCCTCTCCATTTCCAATCCCTAAATCATGTCACAATCTCTCCATCTCTTCACCCGCTCCCCCAACCCCACTCCCCCCCACAAAATTTCCCCAAAACCCCAACTCCCCACTTCAATTCCCCGCTTCCCCCTCTCCTTCCCCCCCAAATTCCCCATCATCAGAGCCGCCTCCACCTCCGCGGACCCCGTCGTCACCGGCAACGGCGCCAGCGGCGGCGTTTTGGGCCAATCCGCCGACGGCGGCTCGATCGAGGTGGATGCGGTGACGGAGGCGGAGTTGAAGGAGAATGGGTTCCGGAGCACGAGGAGGACGAAGCTGATTTGCACGATTGGGCCTGCGACTTGCGGATTCGAGCAATTGGAGGCGCTCGCTGTTGGGGGGATGAATGTTGCGAGGATTAATATGTGTCACAATACGAGAGAGTGGCATAAGAGTGTGATTGAGAGGGTGAGGAGATTGAATGAAGAGAAGGGATTTGCTGTTGCGATTATGATGGATACTGAAGGGAGTGAGATTCATATGGGGGATCTTGGAGGTGCTTCCTCTGCTAAAGCTGAGGTATTGTTGAGCTCATTTTGGTGTCTAATCGATTCCATCTTTGCCAATTTATCGCAAATTATAGTTATTGTTTCTTGAGATTGAGATGTGATTGTGAGCTTATTTTGGTGTCTAATTGATCATAATACTTTGTTTATGTCTAAGCTCTAAACTATATTTCTTTATCAGTTTATTGTACATCGCAATTATTGTTTGCAGTTGGATAGACGATAGTGACTAACTTGAGAATTTGAGATGTGGCTTTTGAAAAGTTAATTCTAAACTGGTTTTCAGAATGATTCAAGATAGGACTCTTTATGATTCGAGTTACCCATAAATTTATTCAGATCTATAGGGTGAATCTATATGAATCTACTAAACTTGCAAGTCACTATGAATCTTACAATTTAATTCAGTTCACCCAATAACTGGTTCAAATTTTTGGGATGCAATGAATCAATTGAATTGATGAAAAATGACGGCGACCGACATGATGAGACCCTTGTGATGAACAAGTGAACAACGATTGAGTGACATATGATAAAAATTATCTGTTTTTATGATTCTATGAGCTTGAACCGAATCTTGCAATTCGATTCATGATTCTCAGATCCTGATATTGGAGTTCCGATATTTGATCTACAACTATGATTGTTAACCTTTTAATCTTATGGGTCTTGTTTGTACAACGGGAAAATGGAAGTTATGGTGATAAGCTGTTTATTGTGTGTAGGATGGTGAAATATGGACTTTCAGTGTCAGAGCCTTTGAGGCCCCTCTCCCAGAACGCACCATCAATGTGAACTATGATGGTTTTGCTGAGGGTAAATAGTCATAATTTCAGGATTGATCGATATTATGTTTTATCAGAACTTGTATTTGTAATTTGCTTGTATTGTAGATACATGGATGCATTTTTATCCTCCAGTTTTATTGAATCAGAATTAATGTGATACAGATGTCAGGGTTGGGGATGAACTCCTTGTGGATGGTGGAATGGTAAGGTTTGAAGTGATTGAGAAAATTGGGCCAGATGTCAAGTGTCAAACTACTGATCCTGGACTTTTGCTTCCACGAGCAAATTTGACTTTCTGGAGGAACGGGAGTCTAGTGAGAGAACGAAATGCCATGCTCCCCACAATTTCTTCCAAGGTTTGCTCATCTTTGCCCAACCCGTTTTTCTTGCCTAATTGAAAAATAAAAATAGTTATTGGGTGCTTACCAGAAATAATAGTACCTCATTTGATATAATTTTTAAAGAAGAATTAGTGTCATTCAGCTATTTGAAAAGCGAGGAACGGAAAAGATTATCCAGGAGATAAGTTATGTGATCAAATGCTATAGTATTAATGGGAGATATATGTATTTAAACTGCCAAATCTGGATCACTTGTAGTATTGCTAATACTTTCAGCCTCATGAATGCAATATTGCCTGTTCTGCTGCATTAAAGTTGCAGAATTTTGTCTCATCTCATGCTGAATCTTAATTTCCAGGATTGGTTGGACATTGATTTTGGTATCGCAGAGGGTGTTGATTTCATCGCTATATCTTTTGTTAAGTCTGCTGAAGTGATTAAGCATCTTAAAAGCTACATTGCTGCAAGGTCTCGTGATAGGTAAGCACATTCAAGCAGTTTGTGTTTTATCTTCTTCATTTGATGTATATTAGATGGTTTTTGCTTTACCAAATGGCTTATCATTTAAAGTTTCAATTCTTTCAACCATTTTCTCCTTCATATTTTCTATATTTATGAACCTTAGTTGGTCCTAGACTCCTAATCTATTTCATTTTGTGCACCGTTAGCTCTTAATAATCAGTCTGGGTCGGTTTGGGATTGCTTTCCCATACCGGTGCCCAAAAAGCTCTATTATCAAGCTTCATTTTGGTATTGGGAAAAGATTATTAATTAGTTCCCAAGTAATTAGTATGAACCGCCAAAATGTGTAGTCCAATGCCAAAATCTGTTGTTCTAGGAGAAGTCTGTGAGATGAACGTTTTGGGACAACAGCTGAAAAGGCAATAAAGAACAGTGTCTTGAACAACGTCTCTGTATTTTAAGAAGTGAGCATGCTGCAAGTGCTTGTTTTGTCTCAGGTTATATATTTTCTGGCATTTAACTGCCTTCATAGATGAACTGATTGCTGTTGCAGTGACTGTCCCTGTAAACTGATGCATTTTCTTATCTCATACAGCGACATATCGGTCATTGCAAAAATCGAAAGCATCGATTCTCTGAAGAACCTCGAAGACATCATCCAAGCATCAGATGGAGCCATGGTTGCAAGAGCCGATCTGGGCGCTCAAATACCACTAGAACAGGTACCAGCAGCCCAGCTAAAGGTTGTCCAGCTGTGCCGACAGCTAAACAAGCCGGTCATTGTTGCTTCTCAGCTCCTTGAATCAATGATCGAATACCCAACCCCAACCCGAGCAGAAGTAGCTGATGTTTCTGAGGCGGTCAGGCAACGGGCCGATGCTTTGATGCTCTCTGGTGAGTCGGCTATGGGGCAGTACCCAGAGAAGGCTCTGGCTGTTCTTAGAACCGTTAGTGTGAGAATCGAGAAGTGGTGGAGAGAGGAGAAACGCCATGAGGCTATGGAACTTCCGTCACTTGGAGCTGGGTTTGCTGACCGGATTTCTGAAGAGATTTGCAATTCGGCTGCTAAAATGGGTAAGCATTCTTTAATAGAGTCTATATACTTTCTCTTGATGAATTTTATATATATATATATATATATGGGAGATTCTATCCTTACTTTGTATATCCACTACTTTGTCTTTATCACCATTGGATGAGTAGAAAGTGGGTTGATCCAATGGTAATGAGGGGCAAAGTAAACTTCACTTTGTAGAATACAAAGTAAGGATATATATATATATATATGCACAAACTTTCATATAACAACATGTTTTGACTTTGGAGTTTGGCCATATATTTTGGTTCTTCATTATAAGAAATTGAGAACTGCCAAAACTGTTTTCTCAAAACTAAAATATTTTGCTTATTTAAAAAGCTTCAAAATGGAGCTTTCGGGGAAAGTAGGCTAGGAAAGCAATCCCCAACAAGCTCTTAATGAAACTGAACTGAATTGAAACTTATGAAACTGAATTGAATTGTATTGAACTTAGTTGAACTGAATGAAAAATAAGTTGAAAAGAATAGTCTTAATTAGGAACAACTTGACATTGTTTTTCCAAGAGCGAAATCCTTTGTTTATAGGAAAATCTTAAAATCGGAGCTTCTCGGTATCTACCCCGAAATGTTTAATCTAGTACTAATTCATTATGCTTTACATTTTGCAGCTAACAATCTAGGAGTCGATGCACTTTTCGTCTACACAAAAGACGGCCAAATGGCATCTCTCTTGTCTCGCTCCCGACCTGACTGCCCAATCTTTGCTTTCACAACCACCACATCGGTTAGAAGGCACCTGAATTTACAGTGGGGCCTAATTCCGTTTCGCCTGAGCTTTTCTGATGACATGGACTCCAATCTCAACAAGACCTTCTCCCTCCTCAAGGCCAGAGGAATGATCAAATCCGGCGACCTTGTAATCGCCGTTTCAGACATGCTACAGTCTATCCAGGTCATGAATGTCCCTTAGATTTCATTTTGCCCCTTTGTAGCCCGTGTTGTTTGATTTTCGCTGTGCCGGTTGTTGCTGGTTTTTATGATTTGGATACTGTTGGAATGAGGAACTTTGAAGAAATGAGTGTCGAACTCGGGACCTCTTGCCTCATGCCACATTGGAAGGGGTACCGGCTTAAGTTGAGAGTAATGTATTTTGTTATGTGTACTAATGAGGATAGAGTTGTAATAACGAACAATTAGACGTTGTACTCTTGTGATGTTTAAAGAGGTTCGACTTGCCAATGGCGATAATAATAGCAGATTTGGGTAGCATTGTTTTGGTGGCTTTGAGTAGATTGGTTTAGTGTGCTCATTTTTAATGCTTAAGTCGTCTATTTGAAATATGAATTGAGCTGAATCTAAAGAGAATAGAGTATCTGGATGGAATCACTTCGGTATGTGATTTATCTAATATTTTTTCTTGCTAAGACGTATACCTAAGAGGATAATACAAACAGAATTCTTTTAATGTCTATAAGTTATCAGGACAGTTTTGCTTAGTGTCTGAAATTTATTTTACTTGTTTATTGAGATTTGTTCGAGTTTTAACCTTGGGTACTTTTTAAGTTTTAACACGATCTCAGTAATTGAATATTCAATCAATTAAAACAAAGTATTAAATCATTTGAAAATAAATAGAATTATAGTATTGGCATATTTACATTACTAATCTTTTTTTTCCAAAATACAATTAGGGGCTGTTTGGTTTGAAAGGGGTAACAGAAAGGGAAAACAAAGGAAAGGAATTGAATACCTTTTGATTGTACTTAGTGTTTGGATGCGGCGAGGAAAGCAATATTCAAAGATAAAATACGTTGAATAAACATATTCAGAGATACAAAAACTGGTTTTGTTTTGCAATTCTATATAGATTATCCACAACAACTGGTTTCTGAATAAACATACTCAGAGATACAAAAAGGAACATAACCCAGTAAATAAAATCAATCTAAAATCAGATTGAAATACTAACCTTTGGAGGGTCTTCAGTTTGAGGCACAATCAGAATGGCATATGAATTTTTTGTATATTAATGTCAAATAAAGGTAGAAAAGTATTTATTTTTTAATCATTCTTATAGAAGTTAGCTATGGGATGGCAACAAATTATATTTGGATAGGTCACATCTATGTTTTATGCAATATCAAAAATAGCTCCAAACATATAACAAGCCCTAATGACCCTACAAGTTGCCCATCATACCTTATCTCGTTTAGCTAATAATTTTATTTCGAATTCATAAAATAAATAATTTTATTTCGATATTTAATAATTATTATAGTTGTTGATTGTTGTTATTTTTAAAAGGCTAAAAGTAGTTGTAATCTATATTTATAATTGTTATTTAATATTCAAAAGACAAAAATAAATTTTTGTTTGAATTTTGGCCTTAACTTTTAATTACACTTTTTAAATAATTTTTATCATTACAATTCTTAAGTACGTGATCTTGATATTTAATTAAATTCATACATAATAGCTAATAACAAATACAATAGTCCTCATACTAATGAAAAACTTATATTAAACTACTTTTTATTTAATTATATGACCTAAACCTTCAAAATAGTAATAAGTGGAAAGAACAATGTAATATTAATTCAATAGTTTGTATTTTTGCTAGACCGACTAGTGAAAAAGGAAAGGAAGCTTAAAATAAGAATCCAACCATATAATAGGGAAAATAGTGGGGTTTGGTGTTTAATATGAAAATGACATTCCCATCATATCATATATAGCTTTCGTTATCAAACGGCTATATGTCTTTATCAGTCATTATCTTTATTATGTATTTGTTTGCTTATTTATCTATTTTTTTATTTAATAATTTTTCTTTGTTATATAAAAATAAAAATTATTATGAAATAAATTTTGTTGCAAACGATAAGAACAAATAGGTGATCTTTATTGAACAAGAAAATGTTCGATATATCTAAGGCCAATAATTTGTTTATTAATATTTTTTTTTAAAAAAAATCTGTTACTATATAGGCAATTCTCACACAAAATTCAGGAATTCTTGTTCCTCAATAAGTGTTATTTGCGTTTTTTTAGGGTAGAATGACAGTTACAAGTATTTTATTACAATTGTTTTCAACTATTCTAGTGGTAGGGGAAGCAATTCGAACCGAATTGGTTCAACTAAAAAACCGAATTGCATTATAAATTTTACTGAATCGAACAAAAATTATAATAAAATATGAAATAAATTTAATTTTACTCGGTTTATATGATATATTTTATTATGAAAATTCGATATTTCGTAAAATTATTATCAAATTAGACAATTTGGTTGAAGCAATTCGGTTTAGTTCGGTTCAATTGAACCAAATTGCTCACCCCTATCTAGTGGTACAAGAATATCAGTGTCGATAAATATTTATCAGTAATAGCAAGAACTAAGGCCCTATTCTCTTCACCTTCAATTTAGTTTAGTTTACTTCAGTTAAGTTAAATTAAGTTAAGTTACGTTCAGTTTAGTTCAGGTCATGTCCATTAATTTCAATTGAAAAAGTAATGTAAACAAATTAAGTTCAGTCAAATTGAGTTAAGTTAAGTTCAGTTCAGTTTATTTAAATTTAATTTAGTCCAATTCAGTTAAATTTAATTCAGTTCAGGTTTTAAAAGTTAAAGAGAACATGTCCTAACTTTCAAAATATAGGCAATTAGAATGCAAACATTTCTATACCAAAACAAACAAGACATATTTGATCATAAGTTCACAACTTAGTAACTAATTAAATCTTACAATGTGGTCTCAATCATTGGAATTTTATAATATTGATGGAAAATTATGGTACTTAATTTTGATTAATGAATAGTTATTGAGGTAATTAAGATAGAGATAGATTTGACTTAGTTTTTGTGTGAAATTAAGGGTTTGGTAGGCCAACAATGGGGCCCTTTTTCTCACGAGAAGAAGGCAAAGACAATGGCGATGTCTACCTATATCAATTTAATACACGAAATATAATTAAAGATGCAAATTATATAGCTAGGATATAGCATAGCTTATTAATATAATTAGGATAATGACCTGAGTTTTGGCCATTTTTCCTTTTATAAATTAAGTGTGTGTTTCGTACATGTGCTACGGTTATTAATTTAACTAATATTGATTATTATTTATTATTGTCGATGACTTTTAATTTTTGTAATAGTTAAAAATAGTTATAACCAATAGAATTACAGTTTAATAGACGAGCGTCAAATAATTTTAAAATTAAAGTACATGCAATTTATGACACTCAAAGTGCAATGTTTGCGGGCGCGTGTGTAATTTAGGATTTATGAATAAAGCGACTTTAATGTAAAAATTAGAATCATAAGAATATTATAGAAGAATATATTTTTATAGGTGTTAATTTGTCCATTTTGGTAAAAGATAAAAAGATAAATAAAAAGATGTCCGAGAGATTTGCAACGGCATTGGTTTTACTTGGACACTAAGGGTCTTTTAGGGGCTGCTTTCCCAAATCTTTTATTATAAAAACTACATTTTGAAGCTTTTTCTAAAAGCAGTAGATTTTTGGAAAAACTGTTTTGGCAGTTCTCAACTTTTTGATATAAATGATCAAAATTTACTGTTAAAATCAAAAAAATTATATTGTATGAAAAGTTTATGATGTCAATTTTTAGGGACAGCAGCCAACGGATCCTAAGGAGCAACCATAATTTCTTTAAGAGGGCAAACCTATTTTTCTTATAATATTAAAAATTCAAAACCAATTGTACGTGAAAGTGATACTAGGTTTCCAAAAGAATGAAAATAAATAATAGAGGGGCCAAATTGAAATGTAATTCATAATATGGGGTCTACTTCACATGGTTATCTAACACCATATTAGCAAAAGTACAGGGCCACTCTATCAATTTTTCCATTTTGGTCATTTAATTCTCTTGTTTTTTATCTCACAAATCTTTCATAAACCATATTGGTTAAGATAAATAATATCCAATAAATCCAATTAAATAAATAATTTCAACACCGTAAAAGATATTTTCATTTTTTGTATTAATGTTTTCAACTTCAGAATTTATTTTTATAAACCTTTTTACTATATTCTACAATTAAAATGTTGTAACTAGCTCCCTTTAACTTTCCAAACTATAAAGAAAAGACTCTGCTAATTATATTTTCATTTTACAACTTCAAAATTATTCTACAACCTTTCTGCTAATGTATATACTATTAAGGAAATTTTTTTATTAATTTGCCAACAAGAACCATCAAAACAATTCCACTAAAGTAACATCAATAATACTGCAGCAATAAAGTAGTAACAAAGAGTACATCTCTAATTAATCCAATGGACATGATTTTTATATTTACCAATCAATTATGAACGTTTGGCTTCTAGTTATTGTAACTAAAAGAAAATGTGCAATTGATTTCTTACAAATGGCTAATAGTGTATGATTACCTACATGCCCATATAAAGTTTGAGTAAAAGTAGACGATTGGTTGTTTTTTCAAGTATATTATGGCTTTGCTTTTACCCAATATTGAACTTGTTGAAGGATATAGAATTTTTTAATTAATTGTTAATTTTACTAATTTTGTTCGAATAGTTTAAAAATAATAATTTAGATCAGAATAAAAAACGCATGTTTAAGGGTACACAAAATTAATTTCAATGTTGTTGAATGTATAACCCCAATTCAAAGTCAATATCTATCAATTTATAAACCCTTTTACTATATTCTACAATTAAAATGTTGTCTTTACAACAAATCGAAATTACCTAGTTGATATCAAAGTTATCCAGATTTAATAACTAGTTTTCTCCCCGTCTATAAAATTCATTAATGTATTATGACTCCTTAATAATCGACTTATATATAGCCAAACTTTAACCAAAGTAATAAATTTTTGACGCAGTTCCTGTTAAAAAAATGTTTATCTGAAGAATATATCATTTTTAAAATATTACCGCTAGACATGCTTATAGATGAAGATTCATATCTAATTATATTATAAATTTCTGATTTTGACCTTTTTTACCATGTAATTATTAATAATAATTAACTCATTTTGTTCTTAATCTCAATAGTCAATACGGTCCAGTTGTGTTTCAGTGTTGACTGATCATTTTTAACAAAAGTTTACTTTTAATTATGTATAATACGAACAACATGTACTTTAAGATTTCGTATGTAATTATAAAAGCTAATTATTACAGTTTACTTTATTTTTTATCTATATACCTTTTTTTATCTTTTTCTACCTATATTTATGGTCCAAAAGTTAAATAATTTAATTTAAAAAAATCTCATCTTAAACATATTTAAGCTGAAGACCTATTCGACTCTCCAACTGAAAACTAAGAATAAATATAACATAGTTTTTTAGTTGCATGCTTATTAATTAATTAACTGTTATGTTATTATTACTAATAATTTCTATTTCAAAAACAAGTAAAAAAATTTGGTATTTATAATCAAATAGTTAATGCTGAAAAGTTTAAAAGCCAATGTTGAATAAATTATTGGGTATCTACTCATCATTTATAACAAAATAAAAATAAGATGTAAGTTAACTCTTAATACTTTGTAAAGTAAACAAATTATTCAGTGGTAAAATTATGGAAAATTGACATATGTATAGGATTTTAATAAACTATTTACACAATATAACAATAAATAATCTTTGTTGGTCCCCTTGAGGAATATAACACGTGTCAGAGAGGGGTGAATGACTTTTTAGCGTTAAAAACGTTTTATATGCAGTCTTTTAAAATCCTTTTGTTTTAACCCCTTCTGATCAGCGACGAATTGTTTTTCGCTGATACTGACACAGGCGCGCTGAGATGTTCAAGTCTCAGCGAGCTTCTCAGTGATTGATTTTAAATGCTTTATGGATGTACACTGAGATATCAGCAAAGCTGAGTATTCAGTGGGTTAGTTGTATAAAAAACAAAATAAGCGAAATTACCAGCGCGATATAACCTGGTTCGGCAGCCCGTGCCTACTCCAGTCCCCGGATATCCTCTCCGAGCTTTAATCCACTAGTGACTCCTTATCGGCGGAGAAGCCTTCTTACAGAGTTTTCCAGAGATTGAGTACCCTCCTCTATCTCCTATTCTCTAACCCAACTGTTGAATACCTTTTCCAATAGTCAACTCACTTTTACAACGAAAATATATTTTCTACTTCTCACGGAAAGTGAAGAGAGATTACAATAGATATAATAATCTAACTATTGCTAAAGTTTCTCTCAAATAAGAATTCTATTGAGACTTAGAAGATTTCTCGCAGTTTTCAGTTTGTGCGTCTATTAGTCAATCTTCGTCTTTTCGTCGGCAACTTTCTTCTTCTTCGATTCTCCTATTTATAGCCGGAGAAATGTTACCGTTGATTTCAGACCGTTTAGAATTTCTCTAACTAAAAGTTAGATAATTCTGCCGTTACTTACAACGATAATATTCCATTGGTGGCTTTGAATTCTTGGAGACCGAAATGCTGCAACTTCTGAAATCGTGAGGCTTTGACCTTGAGTTTTTGGATTTTGATTGGTGTTGCAATCTTCAAGGTTGCTTTTTGCCGAAAACAGGTACTGCGCGTTTCCTGGGTGTCAGGAGCGCCATTCCGTGTTTTCCTTCTCGCCTCCTACTTTTTCAGAGTGCATTAAATGCGCGCTTGTCTTTTCCTCGGACCGCATTAAATGCGATGTACTTCTTGTCGGAACCAGACAGCTGGACATAAGACAAAACGAACTTTTATGTCAGCGCGTATGTCCATCTCAGCGGCATTCTTCTCAGTGAGCTTTTCCAATATGCTTCGTTGCGTGACTCCTTTCACTGAGAGTT
>CAOJBJ012695682.1:0-12076 GCA_948291685.1 Euphorbia celastroides
ATTATTGACATGGAGGTGTTCAGACCTGGATTCATTCCTTCTATGCAAACTTATTCAGCCCCATTCGTTCGGTTCCCTTCTCTTTGGAAAACCTTGATTTTATGCAGGTTTCTTTGGCTAATAATGCCTTTTTGACTACCCCTTTTCTTGAGGCTGAAGTTTGGGATGCAATTAAAGCTTGTGGCGATAATAAAGCCCCGGGTCCGGATGGTTTCAATTTCTTCTTTTGCAAGAAATTTTGGGAGCTCACGAAGTTTGATGTGATGCATCGTTTGCAGTGCTTTTACTCTCATCACACCCTTCTAGATTCCATCAAAACCTCCTATACAGTTCTTATTCCCAAAGTCCTGGGCTCCTCTCAGATAAGTAACTTTAGACCCATCTCCTTGATCCATGGAATTTATAAAATTGTTGCCAAGTTAATTTCTAGGCGTCTCCAAGCTATCCTTCCATATGTTATATCCAACAACCAATTTGTATTCATCAAAGGTAGGAATATTCATGAATATTCTTTCATTGCTTCAGAAGTGGTTCATGAGCTGGTTAGTAGCCATTGGACTTGTCTTTGCTTGAAACTTGATTTTCATAAGGCTTTCGATAGTGTTTCATGGCAGTACATTGATATGATGTTGGGTCGTATAGGTTTTAATCAAGTCTGGATTTCTTGGTTATCTAACTGCAAAAAGGCTCCACTTCTTCGATTTTGGTTAATGGTTGTCCTACAGATCAAATTGCCATTCATAAGGGAGTCAGGCAAGGTGACCCTATATCTCCGTTTATTTTTGTCCTAGCAGGAAAGGGGCTGAAGCAAATTTTTGTGGCTGCTATTAGGGAGGGTATCATTCTAGGTTTCAAGTTTGGAGATTCCCCTGATCTCTTTTTACTTCAGTTCGCTGATGATACTCTGTGTTTTTTGCCAGCTGATGTGTCTGTTTTACCTTCTTATGTGAGACTTTTACATTGTTTTGAGCTTATTTCGGGTTTGCGTATCATTTTCCATAAGAGCTCCTTATTGGGAATTCGAGCAGATGATTCCTTAATTCAATCACCTGCTTCTTTGTTTGGATGCCGTATTGAATCCTTTCCCATTAGCTATCTTGGTTCTCCCTTATGTCGTTCTATGCAGTCCATTTCAGTTTATGATCCTCTTTTGTCTCGGTTCAGATCGAAACTGCTTCTTAGAAGGGTCGTTCATTGTCTTATGCTGGTAGATTGGTCTTGGTTAAATCAGTTTTATCTTCTCTTCCGATTTATCAGTTGTCTCTTTCTCATATGACTGCTTCGGTCCAACACTCGTTAGTTTCTCTTATGAGGAATTTTTTATGGAGGGGCTGGCATGATTCTAAGGGTTTATGTAAAGTTAGTTGGAGCACAATCTCTCTGCCCAAGGATTATGGTGGTTTGTCTATCACAGATTTGGGTGTGGTGAATTCTAGTTTGCTTCTTAAATGGGTGTGGCGAATTTGGAATTGTGAGCGGGATTCTTTATGGTTCCAAATTTGTGTTCGGCGTCACAGTTTTTCTTCTTGGTTTGACTTGTTTTCTACGGATTCCAGGAAATTGTCTATTGTATGGAGAGGTATTATAAATTGTTGTGTTAGCAAGGAGAACGTCTGGGATCTATTTCAGAATTCAATCTCTGTTCAAGTCGGTAATGGTGAATTGACTTTATTTTGGCATGACAACTGGACTGCAAATGTTCCGTTGAGCTCCCTCTTTCCTGATTTGTATGCGCTTTCCAACAGGAAATCTTCCTCTATTTTTTCGGCCTGCACTTGGTTATTTGGTGATTCTGCTTTCCATAGACCTTTCTGGAAGCATAACTGAAGAATTTCAAGAAAAAATCGTGTTATGGAGTTGACGAATTGGATTATTAAGGCTTGCCCTTCCCTGTTTCTTCAGGTTGGACCTTCAGTTTCTGACGCCAGGGTGGAATGCTTGTTCTAGACGCTACCAGACTCTTTTTGGGTGGACTCTGTCTTCGGACCTCTCTTATTCTGTAGCTTCTTTTATAGTGTCTTTTGTCAATTTATTCGTGCCTGTTAGCAGAGCTCTTGGCTTCTCCATGCTCTGGAAATCAGGGGTCTCTCCGAAAGTAAAATTCTTTGGTTGGTTACTTCTTCACTTTTGTTTACCGACGAGGGCTTTCTTGTTCCAGCGGCATGTCCCTTCGGTTTCTGATGCTTCTTGTCCTTTCTGTTCTGAGGAGGAATCTATGGAGCACGCTTTCTTATTCTGTAGAAGAAGTACGAATATTTGGGATCACTTTCATTCCTGACTTGGTGTTCAGAGTGTATTTCCTAGTTCTATCATTGGTTTTTTAGAGTTATGGCTTTCTCATTTTAATGGTGGTCTGGCTAGGGATTTTGCGATTTCTCTTTGGTTTTTACTCATGTGGCATCTCTGGACGACGCGCAACAAATTCATTTTCGATAGCACTCTGAGCTTTAGGACATCTTTTATTCTAGTATTCATTTATGTTGGTTTCTTTTCTGTTGTAAGAAAAAACTGATTTGCCCGGTGGTGTCTGATTTATTTTTGGCACCATGGCCTTTGCTTTGTTCGAACTCTTTGTAAGCGTGCTTATTGATTAATATAAAAAGGGGGAGGGTTTTTTATAAGTAAGCGAGGAAACAGTCCGGGACTCCACCCCGGAATTTTCACCCTCCCTTTCTTTTTTCTGCTGGAGGAACACATCGTTCCTCTAGGAGTTTTTCAAAAAAAATGGAAGCAGTGTAAATATTAAGAGTGATTCCGGGAGATTCCATCTTATAGGCCAAAGAGATGACAGTTTGGAAATGGCTGAATTTAACCAGAGCAGACAATAATTTTTTGAATTGGACAACAGAAGGGGATGGATTCATGGAAAGCATCCGATCAAAAGAGGTCACGATATCAGAATCAGAATGGAAAGGGGGTTTCGTATGGAGAAGACAAACAGAAGGAAATAGCAGATGAATTGAAGTGGGTGACTGAAGGAGGCACATTCGGTGGACCATCATCATCATCATCGATCAATGTAAAATGGAAATTGATCGCCGGAGAAATTGGGAATTACAGTTCATGGACGTATTTTTACACTTATAAATGAATATGAATATGAACAACTAAAATAAAAATAAATTAAAGACGAAAAATTAAATCTTAACAAACATATTTAAACATAGAATATCTATTATAATTTAAATTCATAACTTGTTAGAACGTTTGAGATACCGACAAATCTATTTTCACTTATTAATTTAGATATCCATTGATTTTAGGAAACACAGGTACAAAAATTATCCTTTGTACTATAATTCAATTTTTTATTATATTTTTACACCACTCATGCAAAACAATTTTACAAAACTCATTTTCACAGCCTCTATCCCCCTTCCACCGAAAATCTCAGGCCCACTGCCATTCCTGTCACCGTCGTCGTTCTGTGACCATCCGTCATCGTTCCCGTCACCATCTGTCATTGTCACTGTCTCTTTAGTCCAATGTCGTCCTCGTCTCTTTAATCGAATTTGTTGATTCTCGAATACGAAGATATCAAATAGGCTACATCAAACTGGCATATCTCATAATTCATGTGTGGTATTGGAAATATCTTTCTAATTATGTCGCAAATCTTTTGGATAAACCTCTTAAGAAATTAAAAGGCCTAATATATATTGCGATGTGTGATATGAATTATGATTTTTAATACATATTCTTATATACATTTTATATATTTTAAATATTAATATGATTAATTTTGACATATTCTGTTACTAAACTATTTAAAATTATTATTTAAATATAAAATCAATTTATATAATTAATTATGTAATGAATAAATTGTTGTTATATGTAATAAATGTTGTAGGTTAATGATAGACATTTCAAATGTGATTTAAAGATCACGGGTTTCAAATCCTATCTTATATAAATAATTTTAAAATTACAATATTTTAACAAACATGAATGAACCAATTGGTTTATCTTACCAGTTTCCGGCCCAATTGATCGATCCGACCGGTCCTAGTCAATGCTGGTCTTTAACAATTTAGAAAGCCAATTGAAACTGGATCGAAAAATTAGTCGATTCTAGTTGAACCAGGTTCAACTAGCTAGTCCGTGTTTAATCTAATATAAAATACTAAGTTTAAGTTTGTAGCCGATAGTCTAACAAGAGTTTAGACAATTTTTTCTCAAAATATCATTATTTATAATATTTATAGTTCCTATAAAAGATGGCTAAGTTGGGTAAGCCATTGTTTATCGTAGTGTTATTAACGTAGAAGTACGTCCAAGTCCTTATAAATCACTTAGAAAAAAATTAAGATGGTGTAATCTCTGCGGTTTATTACAATAAGTCTATTGCTAGTTATAATGCTTTTTCAAACGATACTTTTCATATTATTTGAATTTATAATTTTAATATATTTAATAATAAAAGAAATCATTTAATAATAAAAAGAAAATCAAACTTGATTAATCCTCTTTCAAGCTCCAACTATTTTTCGCCAAGGCATCTATAGATTTTTAAGCGCTAATTAGGACACATGTTTAATATAAAATGGTGCTACGTTACTCTTTGTCACGATGAACTTCAACAAGTCATTGTGATATTTTACCGAAATAGAGCACCTATTTGGATTTGAAGATATAGAATCCCTAATTTTAAGTCCAACTATGTCTTGCTTGTTTCTCACGAGTTAAAACACAATTCAATCTTATTCAATATAATAGTTGGACTCATTGAGTCGAGCTTTCATAGGTTTTACATACAACAAATTGTCAATTGTTATAATTATTCGCCTCTTTCACCAAATATCCATTTTGTTGCTCAGAAATGTAAGTGTCCAATATCAAGTTTTTGAGGAAGCAACACAACAAAGTTAGATCACGAAACAACATACACTAGCTCAGAGGGTGATCAGGCCGTTAATCATGCTCAGATCACACAGTCATGATTCGTCCACCAGACTTTGGTCTAGTCTCCTTACTGATAAAGGATACAAAGGTACGATACTATAGAATAGATCCTGTTCAAGTAAGGTCGTAACCTCAATGATAATTTATTGAATCATAATTTACCAAATCTAAAAGTTCAAAATTTCGAGTCGTTACAGAATCCTTCCTTGTCAAGTGTTTTTCATAGCTTATTTATAACTTATAAACTAAAAAAAGGAAAAAAAAAAACCCTCAAAACTATGCAGTTTTTTACTTTAATTTCCGCTCAGGTTTCAGCACATTTTTTTTTTGACAAAACAATATTGTGTTATAACCTTTTTGATCAAATTCACTATGCCATTAACAAATTCATATGTTTTCTTGCTTTCCTTGTCCTCTCTGTCTAATTGATGATGTTATCATGATATCATGTGTTTTTTGCATTTTATTATCTTATTTTGTCATTATCTCTCAAATTATTTAGTTTTTTGACATGCCGCTATAAAATTTACTATTCGTCTCATTTTTATCTTCGAAAATATCATCCATTGTGATATATTTTTTGAGAAAAAATTAGTTTTTTTTTATATCTAATAGCTACCTGGTAGAATTCTTATATTTTATTGAAAATCTGTAAACTCTATTAATTTGTAACATATTTACCATACTTCACATATAAACTAGCACTGTATAAGAAAACTAATAGATACGTGGTAGGTACCAAGTCGTTATATGGTGAGAACTAGTTTTATTGTAGGGAAACTTACATGGTATGACCAAAAAAATCATTGAGAAATGCAAAATGTCTTGTCAAACAAACTTATTACAAAAAAATAGCAAAACAAACTAAACTAACACCACCAAGCATCCAAAAAAGCAAAATAATTACAATAAGTTGTTCACACAAATGTAACACATATGTCATCCATTGCACTTACAAGAAAAAATTGTTATTGTTTTCGCTATAACATGCAAATATAATATAATACATATGTTACACATTAAACTTACGTAGCATTACATATGTGTTACATACACAATACATATCCCTTACATAAAATTCCTTTCATAAGAAAGACAACTTTACACACTCATTACATATGAAATACATATGAATACATATGTCACACATAAAATTCCGAACTGATTTTGATAACAAGAATAATTTTACAAAATTCATTACATATATCATACATAAGTGTTACATATACAACACATCTCTTACATAAAATTTCCGAACTGAATTAATAAGAAAGACAACTTTAGGATCTCATTACATATACAACACATATGTAATACATATGTCACACATAAAATTCCGAATCGATTACACTGTCTTTGCATAGCATTACATATGTCACACATATGCGATACATATCCCGTACATACAAAATAAGTATTTTATCAAACACCTTGTGTGCATCCTTCAACTCTATCATCTTCATCTCTAATTATCAGTTTTATATTCCCCTTGTTCATCTTCAATATCCTTCATCACAAACAATCAAGCCAACAGAGGATTTTCAACACCACAATTCAAAGGTTGAAAAAAGAAAAACAAGAACAACAATTACAAACAAAGGAGGAGACAAACCTTAACAGCCAAATCGAAATTAAAAAACTAAATTGAAGAGGAGGAGGAGATAGAGGAGGCTGAGTTCGGTCATCGTTTGTTAGAGTTTGTACCTCAGACGATAAAATTGAAAACGAAGAGAGAAATGGCAAGATCAGCATCTGAATTTGATTTTAATTTCAATTTGTCACCGCCGACTCCAAGAATGGCAAAACAGAAGGAGAAAAGCAGAGAGGATGAAAGAAAAATATGATTTTAAAACAAAGAGGAGGTCGATGGAGATAGTATCGGAGGCAGTGAGGAGTGGAGGAGAGCAGCGACGTAGATGGTGCAAGCGTCAACGGCCGGCGGAGGAGAGGGGAGGGGATTGAACTGCTCGACGTGGTGTTTTTCTCAATCGGATGAACATGAGTTTTTCAATTATGAACTTTACTTATTAGAAAAGGAGAGGAGATTTATATATTTAGAGGATATTGGGTGTAAATAAAATTTAGAGAGGTCAATGAATGAGAATAATTTAGTTAGTTGTTATTTATGTAATTACTTTGTCTAACTTGTATAGTAGTGTAATTTCCTCTTTATGGTAAGTTAATTTAATGCAATAGACTCTGGTAGATACCATGTAGATTCCTAACCAGACGAAAATTCAATAGAAACATCATAGGAACCATGTATTTTATTTTTATCACTCGAAAATAAAAAAAATAAAAAGCTACAATCAATTAAAACTGCAAATACACAAAACTACTAATTTTTCAATTATGTAAATAGTGAATACCTAACAAATTTTCAAATAAATGAATATACAAAAATTCATCATGCACCGTATAAACTCTTTTAAATTTTAAAACCTGAAAAAATACAAAATAGACGAGCAATTTTTAGATCAAATCAAGGACATGTTTCATGATTACTTTGTTTTTTCCTTACTCTATTACCATCATTATTTAATGAATTACATTCCATTAATCTAATAATGATAAAGACAAAATAAAGTTAATTTTAGAGAAAACAAAGTCACCTAAATGAAGAAAATGATAATAATTGATATAAAGGGGTACGGTACCCTCCCAAAAGCCAGGAAGATCTTAAGAAGTTGAACACCTTAAGAAACGTGTTTCCTATTACACATCTCAGGTTGTTCTTCCGCCACTTCTTTCTTTTCTTGTTTTGTATTTCCTTCTGTACTGTGGCTTAATGGTACAGTTGTTACTTTTTCTGTATTTCCTTTGGTACTTTCGATTCTTGAAGCTAAACATTGATGCCTGAATGCACCTTTCTATTCTATTCTATTGATGAATAAAGTTCTGTTTCCACGAGTTTTCAGACTAATCGCATTCCTTTTAGTTATAGGTCAACTGATGCTCTTATGGAGCTCTTCTCCTTCAAAAATAGCCTGTAATCAGAATGAGTACCATAGGAGTTAGGGGTCTGTTGGAAACTGGGTATACTATAGGACTCTACAAGGTTGCTTTGCCCATATTTTCTTGGCCATTGTTAGAATTTCGACGTCATTTTTGTACATGTTGAAAGGATATTGCCATATTGGCATGCACTGCTATTATTCTTGCATAGACTAGACTTGAGAAGCTCAGAAACCCAAACTAATTGGAAATTGCAGCAATATGCTTTTTCCTTATGTATGTTCCCTTGACAGACATCCTAGCTGGGTTACGTTTTGTAGATAGCATTCATAATTGGTCGTGCTTAGTTCTTAGATAATTATTTTTTGCTATTTCTTCCTTTCAAAAGGTTTGCAGCTCAAGGAGGCAGAGGATAGGCTGCTTGATACGCAAAGAAAGTTGAAATACTTAGGTGAATAAAAAATTGCACCACAGTCTAAAGCTTCTCTGCGAATGGGAGTAAAACTTTCAAGTTGGAGAAAATGTCATTGAGCCCTTCTTCTGAAGATGAAAGTGCTTCTAGGCATCGGGCTCAATCAAAGACGGAATTAGTTATTCCTTCTGCTAATCCAAAAAAATCTCAACCAATCAAAGTGGAAGTGGCCAGCACAAAAGCTTCTCCTATTTCTGGCGCTCATTTGCTACCTAGTACTTTTCCGATAATGAAACTGGAAAGGGAAAGACCTTCTACTAGTTATCATGATGCTGAAGTTGCTGATATTAAGGATAAGGGAAAAAAACGAAACCTTGGTAATGCTTTTGTTTGAAAAATCATTAGTTTTATTTGTATGAGAATTCTGCACTTTTAATTGTAAATGAGACCACTCAGATGCTGCATTACTTGCATCTTTTGGTCTTTCAAGTAAATCAAGATTCACAATAATTGTGCTCCTTATTTTTCAGAACAAAAGGAACACAAGGAGTTGAGCCAATTGGTACGCACATGTTCTTCTCCATGCAAAATCAATTGTTATCCTGGCAATCACATCTCTAGTCAGCACAAAAGAAAGTTAAGAAGTCTTGTTGTATGTCAAGTAAATCACCAGCTTTTTGCAACGAGGTATTTTTTTGGTTTTCATGTGAAATATGTTGAATATGTTAATTAAGAGTTGTGCATAGAAGGATTTAATTAACTTGTCGCTGTTTTGTATGAAGAAAATACTATCTACATGATAACAAAATGCTCTAGATTTTGCAATTTATATCTTAGTTCTACAATATAAGGTGCTGCAGTATATTATTCAATTTGAAGTATGTTGCCTAGCTGAGATCAAGTGCGAGAAAATAATTTTCAGAGGAGCTGCATTTACGATTTTAGTTAGACTACCAGAATCAAACATCTAACCCTAGAACAATGTTCCTTTACCTCTATTAGCTTGAATCATATTTTACCCTACCTGCAATGCACTTTCTCTTGATTTGAAATACGAGTTTGATTTGGGTCACTACATCTATAGAATATGAAGGGGAGTTAGCTTGCTATTCACTTATATTTTTATTTGGTTTTTTGGCCCCTTGGGAGGAAACTGTGATCTTGTTAACTATCCTTGTACTTCGATGTCACCAAACAACTCCTTACTCAACTTGTGTTTAGCATGGTTGTTAACATAATAAATTGGTTTTGCTTCTGTGTTAAATATATCCAATGTGTACACCTAAAGTAAATTAGTTACATTAACCCAAATCTGAACTGATAATTGTACTATTCAATATATCTCTATTACTGTCTCTCAGACTCGATGCTGGTTCTGCATGTAGAATTACCACTAGAATTAGTTTCAGGTACTCCTCTCTTCCTTCTATTTCTCACAAACCAAATTCAAATAATAATCTCCTAAAAGAGCCTCCTTGTACCTTAGGCGTGCCTAGGAACTCCTAGGTGCACTACACTACTTGTTATGTTGCCTTGCTTGAGCTGTTGGGAGGAGCTCCCTTTATGAGTTGCGTTTTTAATAATATGGTTTTCAATTATTTTTCTTCCATTCATACACATTTTGCTAATTAAGGGGTTATTAGGGACAAAAAGATAATCGCGGGTACATTTGTTTCAGAAAACATGACAACAGTCTCTCTCACAACTAGTGTTTTCAAGGGCATTCCTTGGCCCAAGCCTTTACATCTTGAGTCACTATTATTAATAAAAGTGCTACCTTCCCTTAAGGCACTAGACTTGCAAAATGCCAGAGGCACTAGAATTGCACTCACTTAGGCGGTGCCTATAAGCAAAAATATTCTATACATCACAAGTCCATAAATGTTCTCGTTGTTTTAACACGAATTGGAGAATTGTGTCCAAATTTAATATGCATTTCAGAATTGGATTGAGCATCTGAACTAGAAAGTATCAAATTGCAAATCCTCGAAAGTGGATTACTAGATTAAGTAGGATCAACCAGTTTTATATCGTTTATGAAAATCGTGTCATAAGCACTGATGGAAATTGATTCAATATTGGACGAATAAATGTTGATTCTTGAACAAGTATCATCAGAACATAAATATTTTTTCTTTTATATACTAAATATATCAAAAAGATATATGTGCAGAATCCATAGATATTTGTGATGGAAATTAGATTCAATATTGGACGAATAAGTGTCGATTCTTGAACAAGTATCATTAGAACATAAATATTTTTTCTTTTATTTACTAAATACATCAAAAAGATTTATGTGCAGTATGTATAGATATTTGTGGATTCAAGATGCATGTTTACATCATGTTATGACTAGGGCCCAAGGCTAAAATATACAACTAATTTTTTGTTGTCATAAGTTCCATTGACATCAACCTATTGTTCTCATGAATGAATCTCTTGCTGATTGGTCAAAGTTCTCCATATTGATTGAACCCCTAGGTTCCCTTTTTTTGTATTGTGGCTCACTTGTCTGACTCTTATTCGGGGTTTGTTTGCAGTGCTTTGGATGGAATGGTAAATTTATGGCAAATTCAAGGGAAGGGGTGAGTATGAATTCTCTTTGTGCTAGACTTTTACTATTCATTTAAGTATTTTCTTTAAAAGGTTATTAGGCATCTATTTGTTTCATATGCCTAATGGAATCTATGAAGACTGCGTGTTTTAGCTTATTTTAGGTTTATTAGTGAAAATGAATGCTGCATTGTAGACCAGCTTGCTGTATGATAGTTAGAAACTTGTTATCTATTGGCTAAAACATTATGAACTTGTATGATAAGGTTGATGCTTGTTATAGACAGTGAATTGAGAAGATATAGTTGTGTATTCCACTGAGAAATTGTGAGGTGATGGATTGAACTTGATTAGATAATAGTGAGAGAGAGTAGAAACAATAGAAAAGAGGAAGAATAATTATATATAAAGAAGAGGATAAAAAGATCAGAACAAGGTAGAGTAGGCAGAAATTGGAGAGACTGAGAATATCTCTGATAGTGAGATGAATAATTCATTGATTGATTCCTATTTTTCATTACGTGACAGGACAGCTGTGCTAGCAGACATTTTAGCCTCAAGAAATATAAGCCTGTAACTAGGTTTGTTGAAATCTGATATTTAAAGGAACCTCATTAAGTTCACAATACAATTTAATTTATCCCTGGTAAGAAAAATAGAAAAACAACAGACTTCATCCCTGAATCTCCTAAACAGACCCCAATATCAAACTGCAAGTCCTGTTGGTTGGATGTTCAAATATCAAAACTAACCATCACCAAAACACATTCTTCTCAAACATAATCTTTAATAGAACAAGCCAAATCAAAAAACAAACCACCTAGATCTGCCAGAAATCACCAGACAAAGTCTCCATATCGAATAATGTGTCACGAGCCGGCACGTGAGTGAATCCTCAGAACAAGCGATGGCTTGGGTATTACACCCGCTTCCAGTTTGGTCACCACTCTTCTGCACTGTTACGGCACCTGAAGGTTCTTTGAAGGTAGGAGGTGAGACAAACGGGATTCTTTATAACGAAGCGAAGAGATAGCATTAGTTTGAAAATCCCTATAACTGAAATTTGAAGGGACCCAGATATTCAAATTTTCCAGTGTTTAAAATAGAGACCCAGTCCTTATACCTTCTTTGTTATAGACCACGAATTGAGAAGAATTGTGTATTTCACTGAGAATTATACTAGGTTTTGTTTAACAGAACAGAAAAAGGAAATTTACAAATCCCTAACTTCCTTATTATCTTCTACAG
>CAOJBJ012696271.1:0-11754 GCA_948291685.1 Euphorbia celastroides
ATAATATAGTTTATTTGTACTCATGTCCAATGATTAATATTTGTTACATGTCTTAGCATGTCCGAACCTGCGCGGGCAAAGCCCACATGATTTCTAGTCATGCCCGATAACCACTCCGGCACGCCCACCCTTATGGATACTGTTTTCTTATGGCCATGTCTTAAAAGATAATAATGCCCAAAAATAGCAAGGTTCCTCCAAGCATTTCCTATAATTCTATTGTAGAAGACTAGAATTCCACTGCACTTGATTGGATAAGTAATGCTACAAACTCAAAAGCCAATAAAAACAGATATTTCATACTACACTGTACAGTTCAATTGTGAAATCAATTCTTTTTTAATGATAAGATGAATGGTAGACACTTGAACTGAGGCCCTATTCTCTTGAATTTAAAATCAAGAAAATAAGTTCAATTTACTTAAGTTCAATTCATAAATACTAATAAGTTCAACCAGTTTAGTAAATCTTCAATAGATTCTTTCAATTCAGCCATTTTCAATCCTAAAGAATAGGGCCTAAGTTACCATTAGATTCAAAAGCCATGTTTATGCAGTTAGTTGGGTATTATTTGACTCAATATTAACTTGCCTAGTCGACCGAATAATATGACAGATGTCTAAGTTTCATTTCCATGAGATCACAATGAGCATTGACTCTTTGTTCTCTCAATTTTGGTAATCATTTGGCTCCCCAAATAGTACATACAGAGGCCTCTTAGCATGAAAAAATGGTCTTCCATATGGATTTGGTCGCATATTCAGGAATCATATGTACTCAACCCAGAATTTGTACAAATCCCGGTTTGACTGAGCATCTATATACAAACAGTTGTATCGAAGAAGTGAAAACAAAAGAGCTACCGATGAAAATGTATGCAAAAGACACGAAATACAGTTTCTCAACATCCATTTCGAACAACCGTTTGGCTACTAACAAAATTATGTACCCCCAAATCAAGAAGGGGGATTACACTGTCTACAATATATCTCAAAAATAGATGTATCCCTACTCAACTACTTACCCTATTCTCATTTTCATCATCAACACCATCACGGTTTTTCATCATCAACAGAATTACTTAAAGATCTAAACTCTTTTTCATGGCTTCATAAACCAAATATGTAATGCTTGCAGCAGGCACAACCTTGAGTAGATTGGGAAACAGACCTTTGTAGAAGCCTCTATACCCTTCTTTCTCAAGTGTTCTCCAGAATACGTCGGCCATTCCCTTGTATGCTCCAGCTCCCTTCGAATTTTGGGCCTGCAATCTGAAAACACGCCAAAATAGAACATCAAACTTGCAGTTTCCAGGAACAATAAGTATCAAACTATGGCCCTATTCTTTTGAAGTTATTTTTCATTTAGTAGAGTTCAGTCCAATTTCATTTAAGTTTCAGTTCAGTTTCATTAGGTCTTAACAAATTGCATATAAGATTAAAGTTCAAAAAATTTCGATTAGTTTCATTAAGTTTCCATTAAGTTTCAGTCAATAACAGGTTGGAGTTGGACAGTGATAACGAGAAATGTTTGCAAAAGGATCATAGGACCGTGCGGTATCATTTGCTAGTATATTTGGTCCATGTGCCATAGACACTATCCATATGGTCCTCGTGAATATGTTGCCTTTTTTGTCCCTTTAATAAGAACTAGGTAAAATAATACTATTAAGTTTCTGCAACACATCATCCAAAAGATGAAAGATTGTATAGCACAAAGATCAAATAGATAATGTGCACATAACACATACACTAAATGAGTAACAACTGCATACCATAGGGAGCAAAAAGGTAATAAATTACATAAAATGGGGACCAAATGGGTAATGCTTATAGCAGAGGACCAAATGGTCAAACAAGTAATAGCACAGGGTCCAAAAGTTGTTTTCGCCAAAACTTGTGAGAACCCTATACGATAGATTTCATTCCAAATCAATCGGCCACCAAACGTAAAACTAAAAATGTAACATAAGAGCTGAAACAAGAACAGTACCTGGTTCTGATAACCTGCAAGGGATAAACACACATTGCTCCAAGAGCTCCTGATACCATACCACAACCCAATTGCACAACAGGACCCGGTTCTGCACCAAATGCAAAGCATTCAGAACAAAAATTTTCCATAAAACCAGAAAACATACAGTCAAAATAAACAACAAACACAAGACAACATACCACTCTCCTGCAGAATATACTGCTTTGACATGTCCTTCAAAGTCTCATAAGCAGCAAGATCAATACCAGCATAAGGGACAATCCCTAGAAGAGAAGGCACAAGACCCTTGTAAAAGGCCCTCGGTCCTTCCTGAAGCCAAATGTCCCTTGTAAGAGCCCCCAATTTGGGAGCATTTCCCCCTTCACAAGGGTGAGTCTGCAACCGAGTTTTCACAAGATCTAAAGGATAAATAGCAGTTTGTGCCACCGCTCCAGCCATTCCACCAGCAAAAAGCCTCTCAACGGGACTCGCCACATCTTTTTCCCCGCCTCGAAAATCTCTAATGATGTTTTTGAACAACTCATAGGCATAAAATTTGATGGCACTTTCGGGTGCTACCTTCACAACATTTAATCCATTACCCCGGAAAAATCCCAGAAAACCCTCTTGTTTCAGGATTTTTCTCACAGCAGGAACGAGCTTTGCGCTTGTTGTCTGAACTTGCAAAACCACTTTTAGGCGGTCAAGAGGGGCAGTGGCGGTTCGAGAGGCGGCCCCCGCTATTCCCCCTGCAATGAAGTATTTGCTTCTGTGGACATGCTTGCTAATTCCTTCGGGAATAACTGCTGCCTCTCCTATGTCTACTAGGCAAACTCTTTCCCAATGATGATAAATGTTTTCAATTGTTGCTTCGTGTGGATATAGCAAGAGAAAATCTCTCCATTCCTCGAATGTTATAATTCCGTTGTTGTCCTTGTCAACGTGTTCTACAAATCGGGCAAGCTCCTCGTCGTCGATTTCGATACCTGTGAATTAGAAACTGGTGGGGCTTATAAGATGATAACAAGTACATCCAGAGCCACGAAGCCAACAAATGCTTGCAAGAAAAAGTATACTAGCCATACTAGACCGAAATAATATTCACATGGATCCATATTCACAACTCACAAGTAATAAAGTTAAAGCTCATAAAGAACTGAAATGCAACTGTATTTTGCAATGTGCATCCTCTTACATTGCAAAACATTTTAGAGTTCATTTTCAAGAACTGCGCTTGTCTTCATGGCAAAGGAAATGAGAAAAGAAAGAAGACATTTACCAAGTAGAAGTAGGAGCAAGATAACTAGCACAAACGACATGGTATCAGAATTAACAAAAGAATTAGTAATTTCAAGAATCAATCATACACAAGAATAACTGGAATTGTAACACCGAAAATGGTACTACAAAAATGACAACAACCATTCAAAAACTGAGCCATTAGAGAAGACAAGCTCTCCCTCAACATGCACAAAGTTCCTGACCCAATATCATGTCCCAACTAACACTGAAGAAATCAGCAAAAGAAACAGTAAATCTGGTTCATGACCTACCATGTTTTAAGTAAGACTCCTTTTCAAACTCAGAGCCAACAAGCAGCCATAAATCACATAACATTTACCAGAAATCCTAAATGGTGTTCAAGAGGTCCCCTGAAACATGACTTCTATAGACATAAAACATCTGTCTTCACTATAAAGCTATCTCTTTGGAAAGTTTCCCTCAAAGATACAACTAGCTAACTTCATGATGAAAAATGCAACTCATCACTGCCTTTTACTTTTCCCCGAAAGGAAAAATTTCAAGATTGACCTTAATTCCCAAATATAGCAATTCTAGGTCAAATGCAATTGAAAAATACTATTCAAAAGCACTATCCAACACTACAAATTCAACAGCGTAATCTCCTAATCAATGCGAGTGATCATTTGCAATCCAAACAACAAAAACAATCTAGAATTTAGAAAAGAGCATTGAAATCGAGTTTTTACCAGCTTTAACAAGTGCATCCCACAGCTCCTCCGGCAAAATGCAGCCATTGTGTTCAACATCAATCGCCTGAAAAATCCGGTACAGCTCCAGCTCTTTAGCGTCCATATACCTTCTAAACTCCTGATAATCCACCCTTCCATCTCTATTCGCATCGCAGACCTTCAACAAATCCTTGGCGTACTTGTACTCCGCCGGAATCTGCAGCGCCGATAGTCCCTTCTCGATCTGAGCATAATCCAAGTATCCGACATTCGCCGCGTCGAAGAAATTGAAAAGACTCCGAATCCTCAAATCCCTCTCTTCCTTCGTCTCTCGCAATGCCAGTAGAACATGATCCATGGATACCAAGCCGGATTGCTTCACCGAACCGGAGCGGTTAGGGCTTATCTCCACCTCCGGAAACCCTACACGGCGTGACCCGCCCCAGACATGATAAAATTCCCCAAAGAAAACACAGAAAATAACGCTGCCCTTGGGTTTCGAGCATGATTAGCCTCAAAACGATTCGATTATCCGATTTGTAGCTGTAGATCTCACTGTTTGACCAGGGGAACAATCGAATAGCACGAGTGAACCTTCCTATTGAACCCGATTGAAAATGAAAATCGCAGAGGAACCTAATTTAAACAGAAATGCAGATGAAAGAAACGAAATTGGCAAAGAAAAGGCGATAATCAGGCAACAAAATGGCGGGTGAGGGAGAGGAGAAACTGCCCAGATATTATTGAGTTCGAATTGTCACGTGTTACCGATTGGTTTTTGGGAATCGAAGAGATGAGAAGATGGGCCTTTTGGCAAATGGGTAAGCAGAAGATAAGAGAACTAACCCCAAACTATGGTGATGAAGCTTTGCCCATTTCAGGCTACAGCAATTGCCATCTATGTGTTTGATAAAATGCCTGTGAGAATAGAGAGAAAAAGCAATTGCCTTAATGAAAATAAAAGTGATGTTTGCCGTTTGATCTGGCTTTTAAAAGTTGGAATTTGTTTGGGATAAAAAGTGCCATGGTCGGTATCTTGAAAAAGATATTCTTTTTCTAGGCTTACCAAAATTCAAATATGTTTTTTAATGTTTCCCTAAGGTGAAGAAAAGTCACCACTTTTTATCATAATCACATAATGAGTCACCGTTGATATAAAGAGAATGTTTGACACTTAGAAAAATAAAAAATTTATTAGATTAGTGGATACGTGAAGTTGTGCCAAAATATTTTGGTTTCTTCTTTAGTTCTATTGTTTAGGTTGATAGTATTTGGAAATCTAGTTGTGCCATAAATGTGATCAATTCGGATGAAAATGGATAATAATTGCTATAAATTTTTGTGATCATATCCTCTTGAGCAAATACAATGTCTTTTTTTAGTGCATATGTTTTGTTTTTTAGCTAATTTTAGCTTGCATGTTTGGTAAACTTTCACAATTTAAAAATATTTAGTAAATTTGACATATGAATAATTTATATTTATAAATAGTATTAAAACATGCGTATAAGAGAGTTTTTGTTTAAAGTAAAATTGGATTTTATTGTTTTTTTTTTGTCAACTCTTATAGTGCTAAACTCAAAAATAAAATTTTAAAATTTAGCTTATAAGCTACATATAAGTTTATTTATAATATAAACCATATCTTATTTCATTCAACATAAACGAGTATAATAACAAGCATTATAATTGGGCAATACAAGAGAAAAATCATTCTACAAGAGGGAACAATAAAGACCAGAAGAGGCCAACAGACCACATAAAAGGCAAAGATACCGCAAAGGACAAAAAGTTTAACCCGAAGGTAGACATTAACACCGACAACAAACAAAACAAGCTATAAACTCCAAATCGAAGTCTACAGATATGAAAGTCAGCAACCCGCTAAGGACCTCCACTAATTGTGGAATAAAATCTCTAAAACACCTTTTCAACTCGAGGATCTAAACATATCTTTAAGAAAAATGTAAATATGTAAATTTACACCACACTGACCTCAGCCAAAGGCTTATGTTATGTTAAAATACAAGTCATAAACTTCTCATCCCTCAATTTATAAGATAAATTTGCATATAAATTTATATGATTTTCTTTTATTCAGAGTCAATTGTTATAAAATAAATCAAGGACAACTTCAATTTTCAAAATAATCATTGACAACATTACAAGCATTACACAGATCATGGGAAGAACGTATAACAATAAGTTGAACTATATTACGCTCAATACTTGGACCAACAAGTAAAATAATTCTATTACCTTACATTATAAGATTTGCTCGGATACCTAAATTTTGTGGGGGCTTTCATAATTGTGATTTTAGATTAGTCAAAAATGAAATGCAATTCTTTTTGAAAAATCATTGATATCTCTACAGTCTACTATTTTGGTATGCAAATTTAAGATTGTTGCACAATGCAAATTTTCATAAGCAATAGCAGGTACTTAATACTCATAGATCACAATCCATTCATAAACGAACTGAAAACAACATCAATCTTAGCAAGAAATGTTTGGGGTTGTGGAGATTCTCAAAGTTAGGGATTCTGTACCATGATTGATGCTTGGCTTAGTTGGATGTGAAGTTTTGCTTCAATTGACTGAAATTGACTAGTTAGCCTATTAGATATATGAGTAAATAACTAAAAAAAAGAAACTATGTGAGTTTACAACAACTATTGAAATGCCGCTAACAAAAACGCCAATAAATTGCTTACCATATTTGTATACTAATATTGTCCAAGAACACTTTGTTATCTTCAACTGTATACTGATGGTACACATCATTACCATGTTTGTATACTAATGCTATTATATTGTACGTTCATAACTAGCAAAGATGTAACACGAGAGAGCTAGCTAATGTAACCCGAATTTCAAGTCAGAATCTGCTGGTAGCCATCTTTGACACTCTTCTTTTGATAAAACCTAGCAGCCATTGTAATAGCCACTGCTACCCCCAACACGCCTGCTATCCCTACTGCCCAAGAATAACTCGAGGCCTTCGGTTCTTCATTAATCTGGAAACATTAAGCAACATTAGTATCAATTAATCGGATACTTCTATCGCAATGGCGAATTACAGGTATGCAATACTCACTTGAATGTGTGCGGTGTGCAAAATCTGAACTGGGTTTGGTAATTGCTCTGCAACTAAGAGATAGAAGAGCCCCATAACCCCAGTATGCGTTCGGGTACTCTTACTATAATTGGATTCCAGAGTTAATTTTTCACCATCTGAGATTTTCCCAGTTCCTGGCTCGGGATAGCATGTTGACATTCCAACTATATAGCCAACCTCGTTTCCAGCCTCGTTTCCTTCACCATAAGTTGGGACTGACTTGCATAAAACACGCCCATCCTGAATTCGCCTCACACAGAAAATATGGTAAGTGCCAATTTACTCATTTATCGGCTCAACCCGTGTTTTCAAATTGTCTTAACATCTAATGAACAATATTCGAGCAAAAGACTGTTACCTGTCCATAAAGAGTTGAACCAATGCCACTAGTATGCTGATGTGCAACACCATAGACAACATAGCCCCCATTTGGCATAACAACACTCGTTCTTTTAGCATCAACGCAATCACCAGAAGCAATTTCCTTACCTTTGCAAGGCTCAACATCATATTCAACCTAAGAGATCAGAAAAACCGAACAAATTAAACACAATTTCTACATATTAACAGATCTCAACAAACTAAACACAATATTAGCCATTTACCCTGCAGCCATAGTGAATATGATCTCCAACCGAACTATTATACCGTTTACCGTCATCGGTAACATCAAGTATAAGGATCTTAACAGGGATAATCGAACTCTCGAGTTCCAAATCAACCCATTTCACCGTGTACCTCAAATAAAGGCTCCTTCTAGCACCCTGGAAACCCTTTCTAACCTTGCACTGAGTATGATCATAACAACAGAGCAAACCCCCTTTGTAATCCGGCCTCAAAGGATTGCCATACTCATCAACAGTGACATTATACAAATCACATTTACATTCAGTGCACCCTAGCCTATCTTCAACGCCTCGAGTATCAATAGCATGAACATTAAGCATCCATCTCTCTTCAAATCCCTCGGGGATTTCCTCTGGATTCCCAATTTCAATTCCATAAGGATCAGGAACATAAGTGGCAGTTTTCCTCGTCTCTGAACCAAGCCCAAAATACTGCCCTAGAACTCCACCTTGACAAATTCCGCTGTTTCTTGCAGAGATATGATCCGATTTTCGATTCTTTTCAGCAATTGAAGAGCCGTTCTTCCGCTGGTAGTATCTGTCAACAAGCCAGTGATGAAGATAAGTCTCGTGGAGCGGAATCGGGTTTCCAGCCTCGTCAATTACTTCGCCATTGAAGCTTTTCAGAGCAATATGACCTCTCGGGAAATCGATATTGAAGTAGAATCTGTTCTCCACTGATCCTGGTCCAAGCTCAAATTTCGGGGATAAGAAAGTAGCGGATTTCACCTTGATTCCGTTACCCGAAATCCCTAACGAATATGATACGTTGAACACAAAGAACAGTATTCCTACTGAAATCAAGCTCCGAACAAAAGAATCCGCCATTTTTCCTGCAGCAGTTTCACAATCTCAGGTTAACTATCCGCCAAAAAGAAAACAGAGCAGAAATCGCTGCCGTCAGAGTTCAAGATTAAGCAAAAACGAGCAATCTTGAATAAAACCAAAATCAACAAATCAGCCATTGGTAAAAGCAGAAAGAAGATAAAAGACTGAATACAGAACGCTCACCGGAAAACGAGAAGCTCGAAGTAACGATGCTATTGAAAGCGGGAGAGATGGAAGAAGAAAAATATAGCAGAGAAGTTTCTTGGGGAAAAGGGTATGGAGATGAGGTAATTGATTACGTAAATGCAAAAGGAAACAAAAAGAACTTGTGTTTGCCAATTTAAAACGTGGATAGGATAGCGAAGTGATAATTCTAGATTTTTGAGGGATGAAACTATAATTGGATAGATTTTGTGGAACTGCATTAATATTTTTGTTTTTGCCTTTAAAGGATTGGAAAACCACTGCAATTGTTTAGTCACAGTAGTATTTTTATTATAAATTGTTATATGATGTTGTCAAATTAGTGGTCTTTATATTGTTAAGAATAACAATTATTTGATATAGCTATTTTCTAAGAAAAATTATCGCATTGAACTTATGATAATAACATAAAATTTGTGTTTTTTTTTCAAGTTGTTCTAAATACAATTACTATAGTAATATGCTTCACATTTTGAATGCAATGATAGAATGTTAGGTGAAAAAAGTAAAGGGATGTTGTTTTCGAATCCTAGGACAAGGGCAATAAAAATATTGATTCAGTCTTTTTTTAGGAAAGATTAGTTTATTCGTTGAAGTATGACCTGATTTTGGGATTATTTTAACAAATACTAGTTTGAAACGTAACAATGTTTTGACACATTATTATAAAATTTTTATTATATTTGAATGGGATGTATTTTGTTTACTTTATTTGAGATCTACAGACATTTTATAATTTTTTAAATTTTTTTTACTAAAAAATATGTCAATAACATAAAATTAGAGACTGATAAAGCTCTAATTAAAGGTGGACCGAAATCTAAGTCCCCTTACTTATCGAAAAACCTGCAGCTCTAACTAACAAATGTGATGCATGGTTCACAGACCTTCTAACGAAAACTAAGCGAATAAAAGAAAAGTGACCCAAAAGAGTATACATGATAATGATATTGATAAGATCAAATATTTCTAGATATTTACGACTTTAAGCGGGTGATTTTGAATTATTACTGCATCTACCTATAAGAATAAAAACATGATTATAAACAATTGATTCAAATACGTTTTAGATACATAAACTTATATATCTTCAACAACAAAAAATTTTTAGCAACTACTAGAAGGTAAATAAAAAATGTTTTAAGCACTAATAATAACTTTTCAATAGTAACATCAAGATTCGTTCCCATTTTTAATGAAAAAGTGAGAAGGATTTCTGTAGATAAACGAACAAGCCAACTTAATTAGAAAATTCGCTCCGAAATTTTTATCTTTACCATCTCTTTTTTTTCTTTAAGGAAACACATTGTTTTCTCGGGAATTTTTTTAAAAAAAATATGACAATAAATAGAATGTATGATGTTTAATGATTCACATATACTCCACCTTAAGAAGAAATTAAATTTTGATACTAAATGTTACTCTATATATCAACACATCAATTAGACACTAGTGGCTGAAATTTACACGTCATAAGGTTTATGACAATAAAACAAGAGCAATAATATATGGAGGACAAAACATAAAGTTAATTTCGGTGATATTGAGGTGCGGGCCTATGGCATGGACATTTTGAAAGCCATAAATAAAGTCATATGAATACTTACAAAAAGCATCAAATCTAATTGATTTTTTTAATTATATTATTTTCGAGTCAATTATAGTTTTAAACGAATGCAATTCAAAGGCTAGGTGTATACCAACATTCGCCACCAATAGTGTGAAAGTGAGAAATACTAGTTTGGCTCCAAATCTAAACCAAATGTCGACGTGTCTTTTGGGGATGTCGTCCATGACTCGATACTTTTGTGTGTCATTAGTTCTTTACCTCTTAAATAGATTGGAAAAATATGTACTCGAATACTTACCACCGTTGTTTAATAGTTAATAAATGAAATACAAAATTTTAACACATGATATATGATCGGGTACATGGGCCTGCAAGGCCCATCCATTCACGGCCCGCTTCGCGACCCTACACCGATCCTACTCGACCCGGATAATACAACTAAGGTTGTATCTGCCTTCCACGATTTAACATTCATCCCATGCAGTTATGGGTCATGAAGGGACTGTTTGGAATTAGTTTCTCAAACTGCTTTTTTTAAAAGTTTTATTTTGAAACTTTCCTTAAAAGTAGTAGATTATAGTTTTGGTAAAATTATTTTGGCAGTTCTCAAATTTTTGATATAAATGATCATAATGCACTGTCAAAATCTAAAAAAATGATGTTATATGAAAAATTTGTGATACCAACTTTTAGATATAGCAGTTCTAACAGCAATGTCAAACATACCCGAAGTCTTTGTATATACATACATTCTTCTACCTCATTATACATGTTAAGGACTCTAATTTTGCATGTCCCTTCCTCAACGCCTACTTAACACCAACTTAAACATCAAAGCGGGTATGCCGAATAGCCGAACCTAGTCTCTTTGAAGAAGTAAATTTCTACAAGATTCGAGGTTTGATCTCTTATCATTTTATCCAAATTTATGGATATAGCACTTGACCAATGATCAATTTGTATAGATTGTTGATGTTAAACAAATTATAAATAGTTCTTTTTCGTTGTTATGAAGGGCTGTAAATGAATTGAGCCGAATTGAGTTATGGTTTATTTATGTTCAACTCATTTAAGTTTTAATCAAACACAAGTCGAGTCAAGCTCAAAACAAACTGAAAATCATGTTGGAGATTGACTTGATTAAAAGCTCATTTATTTGTTCAAAGGTTGTTTACGAGCCACTAACTAACCTTTCATTAACTTAATAATACCCTTCATTATAAATAGGAATAGAATAAAACTAATAACGTCTTTATATTTAAAGAGTAAAAACGTTTTGATTCAACTAACATTAACAACCAAAAAAGCTTTTAGAAAAAACCCAAAAATCAATGAAATGTGAGTCCCTTAATGATAAAATCAAGATAATTAAATGAGAGCCATATAGTAGTGAATTAAACTATCGCTAAGACTGAGAAAGGCATCGACAACAACTTCCGATGAAGTTGTAGAAATGGG
>CAOJBJ012696874.1:0-10646 GCA_948291685.1 Euphorbia celastroides
AATATTTCGGGATAGTGACAACCGTATGACTCCAAGAGCCTGCCTATCAAGAAGCTTCCATTCTTCTTCTTTCATGGCCTCCGGTTTCTTTTCTAGAGGTTGGTACAAGTTCCTCTGATACATATAATCTTCAATTTGCATTTTCCAAAAGCAAAAGTTCGAGCCATCGAACTTTTCCTTCATTCACAGCCATCGCTCCCACTCCAATCTAGACTACCAAAATTATTATGTTCTGATGTGGAAGATCAGACTAAGCTACAACCACAGAGCATACTAAGAAATAACCTCGGCTTTGATACCAGTTTGTTAGGATCGATTCTCTAGATTAGTGACGAGTGATAAATTAATTGTGAAAATAAATGACACAATAATTGATAACAGAGTTCGACCAATTTGCCTACGTCTCCGGAGCTTGCTACAGATTTATATTCCAAGGAGAAAGTTCTCGTGTTTACAAAACACTCTCAACCTCACATCCAATATCCCCGAAAGAAATTCTCTCAATAGTAATAATCAAAAGACAAATTAAAGATGCTAATTTAATTAACCCCCTTTTGATCTTCCCCTCTATCATAACTCTCTCAATTCTTTTCTAATACTTTCACTTGATACATTTTCCCCTTACAACAACTATCTATTTATAGTCGTCTTGGATGGAAAAAAAAGGGGTGGCATTTAATAGAGAGGTTTCATAAAAAGGTTTAGTTAGTTTTATTATCAACCCTCGTGTCATCAATTCATGATTAACAAAACTATATACTCCATGTCATCAATCCATGTTTACCAGACCTGCCCTCCAATATACCCCTACCTCATCGAAGAACTCGAGAAGCGTTTCACTCTTTTGAAGCTCCAAAACGCTCCGGACAAGTCCCAATTCATCAGCTCCAACAAGAACTCCATCCGAGCCGTCGTCGGCAACGCCGATCTGATCGACCAATTGCAGGAGCTGGAGATCGTTTCCAGCTACAGCGTGGGGCTCGACAAGGTTGATTTGGCCAAATGCAAGGAGAAAGGAATTAGGGTGACGAATACGCCTGATGTTGATTCTGGCGGTTTTGCGGCGGATTTGTGAGATTGATGGAAATGTTAGGAGCGGCCGGTGGAAAAAGGGCGACTACAAGTTGACCACTAAGGTTTGCGACTGTACAGTATTTTGCTTTTTTGGATTCTGTTCTTGCTGATTCATTGCGTTTTTTGTTCTTGTGTGATGCTTTTGGGATGAAAATGACCTAATTGAGCATGAATGCAGAATGCATTGACATTTGAATTTGAGATTCGTGAATTAGAGATCAGTGTACTAAGCTTGATTTAGGGGTAAAACATAACAATGGAGTTTAGCACATTATCCATCTGTATTTGCTTTGAGGATAGTTTTTTATCTGCTGCTGCTGATTGGTTGTTTCTCTATCTTTCCATCATATTCCTCTACATTTGATTCTTGCATCTTTTGCTTTTTTCCTTTCAACATATGTGAGGGTAAAGGAAAGTACTTGGATCCAATTCGCCTAGTATGCCGAGATTGGTTTTTTAGCTTGTGGAATTCCTATGCTTGATATGGAAGTTATGCTGTTAATCTGCAAACTGAATCTGGCGTGCACTTAAATGTCCTGTCGATAAAAGTGTTGTCTTTCGTGATCAGTTGTAAAGGAAAATAGCAGTTAAAATAGTTTTGGTTCCCTACAATGCTGTCAAAAGCATTAGGCGATCAATCTTAAGGCAATGAGACCTCATTTAGATTAATGCTCTTGGTGCCATCCTAGGCGTTTGCACGAGCTAAAGGACCACTTGAAGAGAGGGTTAAAACATGTACAAAATTATGAAGTTTCAGTTATCTTCTCTTGTTTCAGTGCTCCACAACAAAAATAAACGCTGCAGTTATTCCTTTTATCTTGGTATATTCTCGTGATATAACAGGTCAAAACATGATAATTAGGTAAATTGCATCTAATGCATAGATTCTGAAATTAAAGAGATGTGTTTCTAAAATATTGAGAGAACCCTTTATTTTGGATGTGGAAAACACGACGACCCTCCTTACATTTATGGTCTATATGATTCCCTTGTATTTTGCTAGCCAAATATGCAAGGTTCTAATAAGTAACATTTCTGTTACATCTTTTGGTTGTCTCTGATTTCAATAATTATTTTCATTCGCATAGTCCAGAAACTTACGTGGATGAAAAGTTTTCTTCAACTTCTAAGCTTTTTATGCCAATATTTTTTTTATCTTGGCGCATGCTAAAGCTTGTATGGCTGTGTGCTGTTGATGGTTCTTGGTTATACTCTGATGCTAAATTTTTGTTTGGTTCGGTTCACTGGAAAGACAGTTGGAATTATCGGTCTAGGCAAGATCGGGATGGCAGTAGCAAAGAGAGCCGAAGCATTTAGCTGTCCAATAAGCTACTACAGTCGAACTACAAAACCAGATGTCAAATACAAATATTACCCGAGTGTGGTTGAGTTGGCTGCAAATTGCCACATCCTAGTGGTTGCCTGTGCACTCACAGAAGAAGCCCGCCACATTGTGAACCGTGAAGTGATAGATGCATTATGACCAAAGGGTGTTCTAATAAACATAGGCAGAGTCCCCATGTGGATGAACCGGAGCTCGTGTCGGCTCTAGTTGAAGGTAGGCTCGGTGGTGCGGGGCTAGATGTGTTTGAAAATGAACCACATGTACCCGAGCAGTTGTTTGGGCTTGAAAATGAGGTGCTTTTGCCACATGTGGGAAGTGGCACGGTTGAAACCAGAAAAGAAATGGCGGACCTAGTTGTTGGCAACTTGGAAGCACATATCTTGAACAGACCACTTTTGACTCCAGTAGTTTGATTTTGGTATTCTGATTTTGTATTGTTCAATGCTGTCGACTTAGTGCATATAATCGGTTTCTCGTTGTCATTTTTCGTTGCCTTTTCAATTGTAATAACATGATGTTTATCCTACTTTTTAAGACTGAAGCCGTGATTCTAGAGTTTATAAGTTCGAGTCCATGCTCGGATGTGAGTTTTCCTTTAATTATTATTGTAAGCTCATCATGAGACAATTTTTTTCTTTTTAAAAAATGGTATATAATAAATGGAGTAATGTTAATTACAAGAGCAAGGCATGATACCATGTTACCAATTACCAATAGGGGTTTGTTCAAGTGGTAAGCAACTTGGTATCATTTAAATAAGGTTTCGAGTTCGAACCTGGTGAATGTAAAAAATCTCTATTGGAAGACTAATGTTAGGTGTGCAACTCGGGTTGGATATGATGTAATCTTTGCCCACTATTGGAAGACTGATGTTAGCTGTGCAACTCGGGTTGGATATGATGTAATCTTTGCCCAGTGAACCGGATCGGCACCAAAAAGTAAATCTATACCGTATTCAAAATTTGAGTTTATTATTGGTTTTTATATGGTTTGGTTTTATTATTAGCTTTTATTATATGTGAACTAATAATAAAACATTATTTGGTGAAAGATGTTTTAGAATATAAAATTAGAATAGTGAGTGAAGTGATTTTCCTATAGAAATTCCACAAATGAAGGAAATTAAGTGCTTATGAACTGCCTACTTAAAAATAATGTAACTTTAAAGAAAATGAGAAATGTATAGTATGTTATTTTAATAATGTGAGACTCTATACTTTTGTATTATACTCTATGTTCTTTTTAAGCCATTTAATAGTTCTACAACTCATAAATTATTTTTAAGGACCAGGTTGTCAATTAAAAATAAAAAAAAACGAAATTATTTGTCATTATTATGCGTAAGTAAGTAGGGACGAGGGAGAAAGTTTGAAACTTTTTGGACAAAACTTGAATTATCACAGCAAACTCCAAACCAAATACAACCAAACAAATGGCAAACACGAGGAAAATGCAAAACTCCCAGCAAAAGGATCTTCACCTACCGCATCAATTATACATTCGAATCTCAACTCCCAATCCAAATTCTTCTCTGTAACACCAAAATCAGAGATTCCATCGCAATTCAATCCAACAATGGAGTCAATCGCCGTGCTCCTCGTTTGCCCGCCCATTTACCCCGACCTAGTCGATCAGCTCGAGAAGCGTTTCACTCTCTACAAGCTTCACGACGCTCCTGATCGCCCGCAGTTCCTCGATTCCGTCAATAATTCCGTCCGGGCGATCGTCGGCGCCGGCGGCTACGGCGCGGATTCGGAATTGATCGATCAATTGCCCAATTTGGAGATTATTGCGAGCTACAGCGTGGGGCTTGATAAGATTGACTTGGGGAAATGTAAGGAGAAGGGAATTAGGGTTACGAATACGCCGGATGTTTTGACTGATGATGTCGCCGATTTGGCGGTCGGGTTGATGCTGGCGGTTCTCCGGCGGATTTGTCAGAGTGATCGCTATGTCAGGAGCGGACTGTGGAAAAAAGGCGGCTACAAGTTGACAACCAAGGTATTTGCTATCGTTTTGTTTGGATTTACTGCTCTTTCATATCGGTAGCTCAATTGCTCTATTTGAGGTGAAATTGAGGAACTGGAATTGGAGAATTATTAGTTGAAATTTCACATTTCCCTTCTTGTTCTTGACGAAACAGTAGGTATTCACCAGCTTTAGCTTATCTCAAATGTAAATAATAGAGTTTGCCTTTTCCATGTTATGGATTAGTATAGCGGTTGTGTTTGATTTAGCTCATCATAAGATAATTCTGTTTCTCTTCCTCCTTAGAATTGATAATTTTTGTTTAGTCGCTGATGGAATTGTTGGTAGGCTCTTCAACCGTGAGATTTGGGATCTTAAATATGTGTTTCCTGCCTCATATAAGTGGGAAATATAAAAATTGTGACTTTTCTGGTACGAGTTTTCTGTTTTCTGACTGTAGTAAAACATTCTTTTGCAAGCTCAATGAATTTGTGTCTCTGCTGAGTTTGGTTGATTTGCTCTGAGGCAACCAGAAAATGTTCGGACTATTCTATACTGGGAGGCTAAATGCACTTGTTTTGAGTTTCGGTGTTGAATGAATGTCAATACTTGTGAATGCCAGTTTTGTGTTTTGATTTTTGATGGAACTGATGTTGGGAATAGAATTAGAAACCATGTAAACACTCCAATTCCATTGTTAAAAAGTTGTTGCTTCTTCTGCTTTTAGTAGATTGTTAGTCTTTTATCATTTCCTGATATTAAGGACAATCTCTGTATTTCAGTTCACTGGGAAGACAGTTGGTATAATCGGGCTAGGCAGGATTGGAACAGCAATAGCCAAGAGAGCCGAAGCATTTAGCTGCCCTGTAAGTTACCATTCAAGATCCGAGAAAACGGATGTGAGTTACAAGTACTACCCAAGCGTAGTTGAGTTAGCTGCCAACTGCCACATCCTAGTGGTTGCCTGTGCACTCACAGAACAAACCCACCACATTGTCAACCGTGAAGTGATCGATGCATTAGGACCGAAGGGAGTCTTAATCAACATTGGCCGAGGTCTCCATGTGGATGAACCAGAGCTCGTGTCAGCTCTAGTTGAAGGCAGGCTAGGTGGTGCGGGGCTTGATGTGTTTGAAAACGAGCCACATGTACCCGAGCAGTTGTTTGGGCTCGAGAATGTGGTGCTTTTGCCTCATGTGGGAAGTGGCACGGTTGAAACTAGGAAGGAAATGGCGGACCTGGTTGTTGGCAACTTGGAGGCACATTTTTCAAACAAGCCTCTCTTAACTCCTGTGGTTTGATTCTGGCATTTGTGAATCAAAATTGATTGAGGCTTCATTATGGTTCTGTATCTTATATATTATGCTACAGAAGGGGCCTTGAGAAAAAATATTAGTTCACATATTAATTTCAGGATACTTTATCTTTCTAATTTCTCTTATGAAAATACCAAGTTAGACTTATATGCAACAAGTCGAATTTTTCAGATTAAGGATCTGTTTGGAGTTACTTCACTAATTTGGTTCCAATGTTATATTTCTAACCTGACTTTATGTGATGTCATAGTGTTTGGTGTGTCTTTTACCGATACTTTCCACATATTTGAAATCAAACAATAATTTTAAATATTTGGTTATACTTTAACAACAAAAGCTATAGTAAACGCTTATTATAGTAAAGAGTTTGGAAACTTTTTAACAACTTGATAGTTATAACAGTTACAAAAAACGTGCATTTACACTAAAAAGCCAACATTCGAATATCGGTTGCCTTTTAACATTACTGTCAACTTATGCCGTCAGTGTCAGTTAGACCTGTTCATCCGACCCGAGCCCTGTTAAGCCCGCCCAGACTCGTCTTTAATGGGTTAGGTTTGGGCAAAGATATTTTATTTAAAGTTTGAACGGCCCAAGCCCACAATGGCCCGATAACACTATGGATCGGGTTTGGACGTAACGTAAAAACACAAGCCCGGCCCGACCCGCCCGACGTATATACTTTATATAATAATATTTTGTGAAAATTAATAAATTACAAATATTATTTCATAATAAATTAAGGTTACAAGTTAAAATTATACCTAACTTAACCTAAAATTATATAACATTATTTTATGTTAATATTTTCTAATAATATATAATATAATTTTTTTTATTTATTATAATCGTTTAATTTGATTTTTGATATTTTAATAATTTTTTAAAAAATATTTAGAACTAAAACTTTTTTATGACAGTTGGGTTGGTTTTGGGATTGAAGTTTCAAACCCAAACCCGACCCGATCCAAGTCCGAATATCATTTGTATGAGTTGGGTTGGGCTTGGGTAAGGTTTTTATACATGTGGCCCGGTTGAGCCCGGTCCGAACCCAACCCAACCTGGCCCATTGAGCAGGTCTAGGTCTAGTTGTCACACATATGTAAATATTTGGGCTCTTGTTTTCAATTTATTTTTCATTCATATTATTTCAATAAGTTTTAGGGTAACTTACATGACCTAACCAATATGAAACATGAATTTCGGTCAAACACCCAACTTAGCAAAAAATCTCATCCACTGACCAAACAATTAAAATAATTACAGCCAACATGTTCTAAAAGTTTCAATTAACACAATATATCCTGGATATAATATATCCTAGATATATCCTGATATATTCTGGATATAACGCGTTATATCTAGGATATAAGACCAAATCTAACACAAAATCGATGAAAAAAAGCAAAAAATGAAACATAAACAGATCTGACAACGACGAGGCGGTCTCCGGCAGCGAGTTTTGGCAGGCTCAGATCTGGTGGTGGCGAGGTGATTTCCGACGACGAGCTTCGGCGAGTTCAGATCTGGTAAGGATTTTCCAGGGACGGTGAGATTTGAAAGCTCCGGTAATAGTGAAAGCAAAAACAAAGGGAGGAGGAGGAGGAGGTGGAATGATGTTGCGGCTTGGAGAGGAGGAGGTGAAATTGGTCGAGAATGTCAAAAGAAGTCGTTGTATGCTCTGTGAAAATGAAACTTTAGTGAAGGTGGACAATGATAAAACATTACTTAAAAGATATATATGTAATTATTTTGTAAAAGGTTATTTACCATGTAATTTTATGTAAGTTTTATTTTAGTATTTATTTAATAAATTTTAGATCAATTCAATACTTATTTGATAAATTTCAGTTGAGTTCACTACTTATTCATTAAAATTTCATTCGGTTCAATTCAATTTCATTCGGTTCAATTTTATTCGATTAATTTTATTCTTCGCTGTTGTTGATTCAATGCGAAGCCTTGTATGGTTCAAGAGTTCATACCATTCTCTCTAACCTAGCACACGTGGGTTCAAGAGGGAGATAGAAGTTCAAATTTAGAAAGTTCATCCATTTATGGATTGATTATCAGAACCAGCTCAAATCCAACAAACCCCCACAAATGCAACACACCCAAAATAAAAATTCCCTCCAACTTTCCGCCGCCGCAAAATTCACTTCAATTTCTCCTCCACAATGAAATCCATCGCCGTTCTCCTCACTTGCCCGCCGGTTTTCCCCCACCTCATCGAGCAACTCGACTGTCAATTCACCGTCCACAAGCTCCACAACGCCCCCGACAAGGCCCAATTGATCACCACCAACGCCAATTCCATCCGAGCCATCGTCGGTGCTGGCGGATTCGGCGCCGACGCCGAGTTGATCGACCAATTGCCGAATCTGGAGATTATTTCGACTCACAGTGTGGGGCTTGATAAGGTGGATTTGGCCAAATGCAGGGAGAGAGGAATTAAGGTTGCAAATACGCCGGATGTTTTGAATGATGATGTTGCTGATTTGGCTATTGGGTTGATTCTGGCGGTTTTGCGAGAGTGATGGATATGTGAGGCATGGGAAGTGGAGAAAAGAGGATTTTCAGCTGACGGCTAAGGTTTTGTTCTTTGTGAAATTTGATTTTGTTTGCTGGATTCTTGGTGTTTTAGTACAATGCTCTGGAATCGTGAATTGAGAAGCTTGAACGATTTCAATCACATTTCACATTACAGTGATAATTCTCGCAGTTGATGCAATTGAACATTGCAAGCTAGGTTCATCTATGCAGTTGCTTATGCCCTCGTTTGGAATCGAGATTCTCGAAGGAATTCTCAATTCATTTAGTTCATTTTAGGAAGAAGATTTGAATTCCTTAGTTTTTTTGAGTGAGATTTGGGGGCTCTCAGACAGAATTTGCGCTGCTCCTTGTTGCTTTTTGTGTTTCTGTGCATTGTTCGATATAGTCAAGACGCTAAAATCAATTATACATTCATGTATACGTGTTATGTCTTGCATTTTGGTTAATTTGATTCTCGACACTCAATGTAAGTTCTTATCCATCCTCTGATTTCAAAATTACTTTCCCTTGTTTCAGTTCACCGGGAAAACAGTTGGCATAATCCGGTTAGGCAGGATTGGGATGGCAATACCCAAAAGAGCAGAAGCCTTCAACTGTCCTATACACTACCATTCAAGATCTAAGAAACCGGAAGTCAAATACAAGTACTTCCCAAGTGTGATCGATTTAGCTGCAAACTGCCATATCCTAGTGGTTTCATGTGCACTCACAGATGAAACTCGCCACATTGTAAATCGCCAAGTCATCGATGCATTAGGACCGAAGGCAGTGCTCATCAACAATGGCAGAGGTCTCCATGTGGACGAACCAGAGCTTGTGTCTGCTCTAGTTGAAGGCCGGCTAGGTGGTGCTGGGCTCGATGTGTTTGAAAACGAGCCTCACGTGCCAGAGCGGTTGGTCGGGCTTGAAAATGTGGTTCTTTTGCCTCATGCTGGAACCGGCACGGTTGAAACCAGGAAAACAATGGCGGACCTTGTTGTTGGTAACTTGATTGCACATTTCTCCATCAAACCCCTTTTAACTCCCGTCGTTTGAATGTGGCAGATTAGGGATTTTGTGTCGGATTTTAGTTAGAAAACATTGATTTATCGCCATTTATAAGAACTCCATTGATTTTCTACCATGGTTTTGCTTATATTCTTTAAATCATTCTAGGAAGAAAATGACTGCCCAACTGTCATAGAAGAACAAGACATACCAACAAACTTACTAAAAGATGAAAAACAAGTAAAGGATAGAATGAACAACATGACAAGCAAGCAAAGGCAACATCTTTTAACACAAAAGGGAACATTTGCAAATGTCCCCTTGAAAGCAGAGTACATTTACAAGGTTAGCCCATATAAAATAGCTAGGATTACCCAAATGACCCCTCAATGTGATTCTTTTCTTCTTTGCTTCTTCTTCTCCTTTCTGATTCCAAAACTTCATAGCTTTCCCTTGCTGGGTTTCTGCTCAAGGAGATGATGCACCTTTAAAAATGAGGAAATTGAGTGTCTCTAATGTGAAGTAGATAAAAGACCCTTTTGAATGAGTGAAAAAACACCTAAAATTTGAACCCACCACACATTGCCATCCCACCCCATATTTCCTGTCAAACTCCTGCACAAATTTCACATTACACAACGGAAAATTTCAGCAAAAAACCCCTTCTTCTTATCCAAATGGCTACAAACTAATGAATCACTAAAAGGGTCCCTTTATATCTACAAAAGTTTGAAGAAAGATTGAAACTTTACCCAAACCAAGACAGAAAGACGGTACCTTTTTTATGTGGGCAGCAATGGATTTGGAGATTATTGCGAGCCACAGCGTGGGGCTTGATAAGATTGACTTGAGGAAATGTAAGGAGAAGGGAATTAGGGTTACGAATACGCCGGATGTTTTGACTGATGATTGCGCCGATTTGGGGATCGGGTTGATGCTGGCGGTTCTGCGGCGGATTTGTGAGAGTGATCGCTATATCAGGAGTGGACTGTGGAAAAAAGACGACTACAAGTTGACCACTAAGGTATTTCATTTTTGTCTACTTCGTTGGAGTCTGTCTGTTTTGATTCATTGAGAATTTCGTATTCGTTGCTCAATTGCTCCTATTGAGTTGAAATTGAGAAACTGGCATTGGAGAAGGACGAGTAAAAATGTCACATTTTTGTACCTGTTCTACGAATTTGTTCATAGCATCATTTGAGATTTTCTCATCTCAAGAGTTAACAGTAGAATATGGCTCTGCAATGTTATGGATTTGATAAAATTTACTTGATTTAGCTCATCATTAGATAATTGTTTTTTCTTCTAGAAGTGATAGTTCCAGTCTCTACTGTTTTGGACTGAATGGCTAACGGCTGAATTGAACTGAAATTTAATGACACTTAATGTACTTGTAATAGAAG
>CAOJBJ012697370.1:0-20462 GCA_948291685.1 Euphorbia celastroides
TTGGAACCTATATAGATGGTTATTGATTGGGTGTTGTGTCAATGCTCTTGATGCTATCTATCTTGATTTTGGGCTTTAATCTTTTGCCCAATGACCAGTAAAGTTGAAAGTTACTCTAAGTGGTAGTTTTTTCTTTTTTTATGCTTGTATAAGACATGAAGGCTTTTTTGTTAGGGGGGGCAAACTTGTTTCAGTCTTTGATTTCGTGGTCTTTTTGGTTTATAGTGAGCGGAGTTGAAGTATTGTGGGGCAAGGAGTTCAGGAAGTGGGAAATGGCTGGGGTTGCGGGTGAGGAAACTGGAGTTGGAAGGTCAACTGAGGGCATTTCGAGTGGGCAAAGATGTCAATCAGGTGAAGCATTGGCAGAATGGCGGTCTTCTGAGCAGGTTGAAAATGGAACCCCATCTACTTCGCCTCCTTATTGGGACACTGATGATGATGATGATGGAGGTATGTGATTGTAGTTGCTAACATCTCACATGTCTCGGCTTCTGATGGATACTTGTCCTTATAATTGGTTTTCACTGTTGGGCTCTTTGAGTTTAAAACCATCTTTCTTGTTCAATTGAATGATTGGAGACTGGAGATTGGTTAGTTTAGTGCCAAACTGAGTGGTTGATACTATAATATGCTATGGAGAGACCAGGATGATGTTAAGGCGCGAAAAGATGAATTCATGCCCCTATCTGTAAAATTTTCGTAAAAATACGTGGTTGATATTCCATCGTTCATTTTGATTGATTCTTCTGTTGTTCCCTATATACAAGCTCACATGTGATTCTTATCTGGACTTTCGCTTGTTGTAGGACCAAAACCTTCTCAGTTGTTCGGAAAATACACATGGAAGATAGAGAAATTTTCACAGATTAGCAAAAGAGAACTTCGTAGCAATGCTTTTGAAGTTGGGGGCTATAAGTGGTTTGGATTACAGCTCTTTGTGATTGCTTTTATTGTTCTCATACAATGCAAAACTGCTTATTGTTATATGCAGATAGATATACATGCTTATTGTTATGTGGACCAGATTTTCGTGTCTTTGACTATATGCCTGTTCGGCCTTTTCATTCCTCTTGTTCTCCTTGCATATCCATTTGGAAATAAGTACCTTCAACAAACTATTGATTGGGAACAGAAGTTTTTGACTTATATATGTCACTAGCAAATTAGAACTTTGAACTATCATTTCAGTTTAATATATTTTCATCTGCCACATAATTAGAATAGTTACTTAATAATATTTTGATATTCTTTCTTGTTTTGGTTGACAGGTACATATTAATCTATCCACAAGGTTGTGATGTTTGCAATCATCTTTCTTTGTTTCTTTGTGTTGCCAACCATGACAAGCTTTTACCAGGTTCGGTAGAAATAATATTTTTGGGAATTTGAGTTTCTTTCAGGATCTTTGCTCTCTTGTCGTTGTGGAGATGAATAAATTTATGTTTTTCCTCAGGTTGGAGTCATTTTGCTCAATTCACAATAGCTGTGGTGAATAAAGATCCAAAGAAATCAAAGTACTCGGGTTAGTTGGTTAGATAAAGGCTTTCTTGCATAGCATATCAAATAGAGGTTTTCATATTAGTAGACTAATTGCGAACTTGGCAGATACATTGCATCGCTTCTGGAAGAAAGAGCATGATTGGGGCTGGAAAAAATTTATGGAGTTATCAAAAGTGTCTGATGGATTTTTAGATCCTGCTGATACACTAATTATAAAGGCCCAAGTGCAGGTCATCAGGTAACTTGGTTGACTGATTTAGTGCAGGTCATCAGGCAACTTAGTTGACTGATTTATATCTTTTCTTGCAAGTTCTATGCCATATTTTGCAAATTTGAGAAGGATCCTACAATTTTAGTTTCTTTCCCTTCTCAATCCTTCTAATAGTTAATACTTTTGAAAAACTCAATTGTGCTTACATTAAATACAAAGAAAAATCGCTACTCCACCATGGATATTACTCGAACCTGAGACCGCTTAGTGGTCACAATTTTAGTCTTAACCACTACTACTGGGTAAGACACTCGCCAAAATCCTTCTAATAATTAATTATTCTTCACAGAAATTTGTTTTTCTATTATAGTGTCTTATGGTTTGCGAACTTCTAGTGTAGAGCTATTCCATTCAGAGCCCAATATTTATGTAAGCGGCGTTTATGTTGTCCAACAGAACCTTTGCATGTGGTTGAATTATTGACTCTGAAAATCTGTTACGTAGAATTTTAACATGATATATGTGTTCTGACTATTTACTTTCCTTTCGATTCATGTTTACAGGGAGAAAGTAGATCGGCCTTTTCGTTGCCTTGATTGCCAGTATAGAAGGGAGCTTGTCAGGGTGTATTTGACAAATGTGGAGCAGATCTGTCGTCGCTTTGTGGAAGAGAGGCAAGGCAAGCTTTCAAAGTTATTAGAAGACAAAAATAAGTGGAAAAGGTATGTGCAAGCGTTTTTGAATTTTGAATTTGAGTACCGAATATTTGTTTTGATGGGAAAGTATAGTTGTACCTGTACCATATTATAAATGCTTCTATTTCTCACTTAATTTTCTTGTTACAATATGTGCTGCCCTCTGTTCTTGTTTTCTTTTTAGTGAATAGGATTTGCTAGTGACGAAGTAAATTTAACTTGGCAGCTTTAAAGATTTCTGGAAAGGATTGGATCAAAATTCGAGGCGGCACATGTCTAGGGAGAAAACGGATGTTATTCTGAAAGTAGTTGTGAAGCATTTCTTTATTGAGAAGGAAGTCACATCTACTTTGGTAATGGATTCCTTGTATAGTGGACTAAATGCACTTCAAAGTCAAAATATGAGTATCAAGGAAAGGATGAAATTGTCAGATACTGAGCAAATACCAGATCCAATTGTTTGTGTGGAGGATGATTCATTTATATTGGTGGATGATGTGCTAAAATTACTTGAAAGGGCTACCTTGGAACCGTTGCCTCCTAAAGATGAAAAGGGTCCACAGAATCGGACAAAGGTGAGTAGATATGCAGAAACTTGTGTAACTTCTGTGATATAAATCTGTGTAAAATTCATTTTTTGAACTTGTCATTTATCTGTCATTTATGGAATGAGAATGTCATTACTTTTCATTGTCTTTTGTATAATGATTGTATATTCCTGCGTCTATAAAATGCATCCCCTTTAAAATCTGTTGAACCCTTAACCGACTAAATATTCATCTAAAGAATCCTCGTACTTGTGAAGGTCCTCATGTATTGCTTTATTTCTTTTTCAAATTTTAATAAAGAAAGTCGTTTGATGTTTGAAGAGAGAAGAGTAAGAGGCCAAATCTTCATGTATGCAATTGATTCTGTTGATCGATTGTTTTGAGAATATGTGCAGGATGGAAATTCTGGTGAGGACTTCAACAAGGATTCAATAGAGCGTGATGAAAGGCGTCTTACAGAAATGGGTCGTAGGACTCTGGAAATATATGCCCTTTCTCATATTTACAAGTAATACATCAGATACTACTGTATCTACTTTTTTATATATTTTTTGTCCCTTGTTTTTGGAATTGATTCCTCAGAATTGCAGTGTTGGCACTACCTTCAAAATGGTTTGGTCCTTTTTTTCAGTTTTGTGCTTCAAAGCCCTGAGCCTGAAATTTTAATAGCTTGGAACTTCTAACGATTTTGATGTGATTCCAAGGCTGCTAGTGTATGCAAATTTTTTTGAATAAAATCTTTTGCATTTCTCAATGGTCAGATCATTCGCTAGCTTTTTCAATTTTTTTTTTAATTTTTGAATATTGTCGTTGTGGTTGCATTTTAGAAAATTCCTTTATTAGAAACCAATCCTTCTACCCCGGTGTGTATTTGCCCTTGCCTGTAATCAGGCAATTACTAAATCAGTCTATCTGTTAATTTTTAAGCCATTAGCACGCAATTTTGGGAAACGACTTCATTTTGTTGCTTGATTGTTGTCATATAAAGATTTATCGTACTCTCAATGAATTTTGTCTTCTTTTTGTGTAGCAATAAGATTGAAGTTGCTCACCAGGAAGCAGTAGCGTTGAAAAGGCAAGAAGAGCTAATTCGGGAAGAAGAGGCGCAATGGCTGGCTGAAAGCGGGCAAAAGGCGAGACGAGGAACGAATGACAAGGACAAGAAGTCGAAGAAAAAACAGGTATGCCATTCTCCTTCACCGTTCATTGGAAATTTTTTTATTTTTCTTGGAGGGCCTCTTTGATATTGCTTCATAGCTGTCATCAATTTTTTAATTGACGACACATTGTTGTCCCCTAAAGTTGGTCTCTTGACAGTACATTTTGATCCTTTATACTAATAACGATAAACTGAGATCTGCTTTCCCAAAACTAAAATCTGCTGCATATAGGGGAAGCTTCCAAATGGATCCGAAACAGTTTTTAAATCACAATGTGTCGTCAATTGTTGGAGTCCTAATAGTTTGTATGAACAACAGGCCAAACAGAAGCGGAACAATCGAAAAGGCAAGGAAAAGGCAGTGAGAGAGGAAAGAGCAACGATGGACAAGCACCAAGAGGCAATTCCAACTAGCGATCAGAAAGATTCGGTTGCAGTGGAAGCGGCTCCCACTTTTGAAAAGCCTAATGTTTCGGAGGATGTGTCAGATGTATCTGACACAGTGGACGGTGTTGCTGACATACAGCAGCCTGACTCAGAAGATAGAGAGGCGAGTCCTGTCCACTGGGACACCGATGCTTCAGAAGCACATCCTCTCACAGAAGTTAGTAGTAGCGGGATTTCGGGCAGTTTTCCGTCTTTACCAAACGGGACTTCAGAGAAGAGGGGCACATCTGCAATGGATGATAGCTCCTCAACTTGCTCCACAGATTCGGTACCTTCAGTTGTAATCAACGGCTACCACAAAGGGAACTCTCATTCAAATTACCAGTACATTAAATCGCCTAGCAGGTAAAGTGTTTAAAGCATTATGTCCATATTGCTAGTTTGCTACACCTCATTAGGATGGTTAATGCCAGTGTTTTCAAAAAGCGTTAGGTGCTTCTTAGGCAGAAGAGGGCCTCTAGGACTAAGCGGGAATTAATGGGGGCCTAGGCCCTAACCTAAGCAGAGATTTACGGATTTCTTAAATATACTGAAGTTAGATATTTACTTTTATTGTGAATTGTATATAAAAAACTTATATAAAAATACAATAGATACTTACAAGAAGATATAAAAGAAGTGTTGAATTTTGTTTATTTTTACATACAAAAACCTCTCTTAAAATTTTTATTATGTATACATCTAAGTAACGCCTGAGTGGAAAAAACCGGTTTGGGCAGGTACCTAGACCGAATCAATCGGTCAGGGGCCTGATATTGCCTAGATGCATAAAGTTGGGTGGTATCTTGTGCTAGGCGATGATTTTAGAATATTGGTTAATGTATTTTGTCCTGTGCTTACTGTTTTCAGAGGGAAGCACTCACGGGGTAAGGCAAGTGGTGGGAGTTTGACAGCTGAAACAGAGAGCCAAATTTCGGGGTCTGCAGCAGATGGCGATTTGAATGAGGTTTCTGGAGGCACCAAGGCTGTTGACTGTCAGACCGAGGCTGTTATAAGTGCGCCAGATGATAGGGTTACTTTGTCTGAGCAGGCAGTAGTTAAGAAGGTGATGTTTTTCATATAATTTTGCCTATTGTACAGACAGCATTTTCTAGCTTCAATTTTGGATTTCTTTTTGTGGCTCCTTGTGTTTACTGAGCTTTTTCGTTGTTGTACATTTCGGTTTATTTTCAGCTTAGTTATCAGTTTAGTGTACAACCATAATGTTGGCTAAGTTCTTTTGTTGGACATCTTATGGTTTATAAGGCATTTTGTCTTCTATTTTTGACAAATTTGATTTCTGACGTGATAGGTTGTTGAAGAAATTTCACACCAGAGGAAACTGAGTACCCGAATCTTGGTTGACACGGAAAATTCCTCCAAAGAAAGAACAGCTACTCCTTCCTCTTATAGAAGCCCTCCTACTAGTCCCCCAAAAGATCTCCAATCCACCGTTCAATCGAAGTTAGACAACATGAGTCCTGCACAAACTAGGAAAACATCCTCGGTGCTATCCCCTCAAATTTCAGGCATGTCCAAACCCGAGAACCCGAACCTTGCAACTTTGAAACTGAGTGATCGACCCGCTTTGCAAAAACTGCCTGTGGTCTCAAGGCCATCCAGTGCACCTCTCACTACCGCCCCCAGGCCTGCCCCCCCAGTTGTTTCAATGGTTCAAACACCGCCCTCACTGAACCGCTCGGTCAGTGCAACTGGTCGGCTGGGCCCCGAATCTTCAATAGCAAGTCAAAGTTACACTCCTTTGTCCTATCGAAATGCCATTGTTGGAAATAATCACATCGGCTCGGTTTCAGCTGTTTCAGCAAGTATGGGAGTCAACCCGCCGTTTGGTCTCACACATCCGCTGGCTTTGGCTTCTGGGTCAATGTTCTTGCCCCCGAGCTCCGACTGTGGGGAGTTGACTTTTGGGATCTTGAACCGGGATACCTTACAGAATGGGCCCCACCGGGCCGAAACGTCCCAAGGAGTGGTAGACGAGTTCCCCCATATCGACATAATCAACGACCTGCTCGATGAGGAAGTGGGACCCGGACCCGGATCTGGCGGAGTTTTCCAGTCTCTCGGTAATGGTCCCCACTTTTTAAATAGGCACTCCTCGTTCCCGGGTGACATGAGCGTTTCTGCTGACCTGGCGCCCGGCAGCTCCTGCCGGTTTGAGCGCACAAGGAGCTATCGGGACAGCGGGGTCCGCCGGGGCTACAGCTCATTCGGCGGGACCCACTTTGATGCACCGAGGGAGTATATTCCTCAGGCCACCAGCCCTTTGCTGTACCCCAACGGTCATATGGACGGGCTAATGTCGAACCAGTGGCAGATGGCGGCCACTGATTTGTCCTTGATGGGCATGGGGAATGGAGAACCCGATGGCTCGGGTTATTTCGGGCAAGACTACTCGGGTTTGCCGGGCAATGGCAACGGGTATGCGGTGTTTAGGCCTTCGAGTGGGCACTGAAGGGAGGAATTCGGCCTGCGAATTTGTGGGTCGGGTGTAATAATGTATTTGAGGGAAATGTTGGAATTGAAGTGAGGGTTTAATGTTCTTTTCTTTCATAAGCTAACGTTTTGTAGAGTGTTGGTTTTCTTCTTCTGCCTTTGCCTTTGGGGTTGCAGTGCACAGTTATTTTTAGGCTTTTTTAATTGATGTTGTGGAGCTTGCCTTGCCTTTGGTTAATGATTATCATATTCACCCTTGCTTTTAGCAATTGCCATTTCTTATGTAAAAGATTACATGTTTAGGCTTTACTATTTTATTCGTAATCGTAATATGCGAACAGGTTATAGATTGCTTATAGAAGTAGAATAGAGGTCAATAGAGAATATGATAATCTGTTTTATAGGGGTTATGGGAGGAATAACAACTAACCCAAATGGACTGTACTTTACATTTTCGGTTAAACATTAATTTTCAGTTTCGTGGTGATTATGTTTTAGGTGTTCGCTCGATCATTCAAAATTTTGACATGGTTATGAATTCGATTCAGGTTGTACACTTGATTGAGGTAGGTGAGGCTATCAATACATACATTCATAAAGCTCGAAAGTGAGACCTTTTAGACTTTGTTATTTTCAACTTTATTTATATTCAGCTCAGCTAAGTACATTCAGTATAGTTTTATTAAATTTGCATTAAGTGCCATTTAATTTCATTAATTTTCAACAATTTTATATATGTTTAATTGTTATTTATTTTAGATTAATTTGATATAAATTTTAACTTCATTTATTTTCAATAAGTCACATTAATTTTGAAATAAGTTTCGATTAAAAGAAATAAAGCCTTAAACAATGTAAAACGAAATTTCACTTGGACCAACTTTTGCTGGTTTCTTATAACAATTATTTTGGTATAATTTTACGACTACTAAACAACTAAACGTAAATAATTGCAATGAATATCCACTTAAATTCCATTTATTGAAAGAAACTGATAACTGTTATAGTTATTTTCAGGTTTTAGGAATAATTACAAGTTGTCATCGATATATTTTATCTTTGAAATACCTAAAAGCTCAACAACAAACCACATATTTGTTTCTTAACACGGTAAAACAAAACCTAGGTCTTACAGAAATTTCAAACTATGTTTTCAACTACATTTGTATATGTCAGCATTGACGAGACCAAGCAGTTGTTCAATAAAAAAAAAGTCCATTCAAATCTACGCCCTATCAAATATGCAATTAAACCCAAGAAATTTCCCATCAAGAACAAATCAACACTCTTCTCATTCTTCAAAAAACCGTGTTAAATACTTAAATTCAATTAAAATAAATTCTTGTGATTCAAGTTCAAATCAAGTCCTAGATTACTTGTTTGTGACCCATTCAATTACATCAATTTTCTTTTTATAATCCATCAGTCAACAGTCAAAAAATCATCCCATTTTCAAAAAAAAAAAAAAAAATCTCTATAAATACCCATTTCACATCCCAAATCCATACATTGTCTCTAAATCAAATCACATTCAAGAAGTTGTTGATCATGAAACAAGTTAAAATTTTTTTGGTTGCTCTAATCTTGGTCATAATATTTTTACAAGTGCAACCAAATGAATGTAGAAAAATACTTTACGATATTGGCCGGTTTCATATACTACAAAGGGGAAGCGTACCGGGTAGTGGAGCTTCAGGTTGTACTAACATCCCCAAAACTGGCGGACCACCTTGCCCATAATGTCGCCAGAAAATCTCTTTCCGGCGGTGGTGGGTAGTTGAAGATGGTGGTGCTTCTCATCGGAAAAGCAAGTAAATTAAGTTGCTTTTGGTATAGTACAAAGATATTGAAGAATTTTTTTATATTTTTTTATATACTTGACTGCAATTCTTATAGCATTTTTTAATTTAAATTATTTGAAAATTGTGTATAATACTCAAATTTAATAATTCTTTAAATCAAGACTGTTTTATTGATTTGTGTTGTTTATGTTAATTTTGAAATTTTGTACATTATCATACATGAATAAAACGACGGGTCATCGTGTTTCTATGTGATTTCGAGTTAGTGGTTTTTGGCCGAACCGAGTAATACGTTGACTTTGGTGTTTCAATTAAATAGATAAAAAAATGCATGCTGAAATTGAAATTGGAGATGGATGAATAAAAGTCAACGTTTTACATATTTTAAAAGCAGGGAGCATTTTCTTTGACTAGTGCTGAGTCAAGGTCAAATATAAATGCTAGCAATTGCTTTTCTTAAAAATATACTTAAATTTCGAGGGATCAAATTATAGAATCGAGTATGTAAAAAGCTTTTTGATCCATTCTCTTTAGGAAACAAACTCGCACTAAATTTTTTTTATTGCTCATCTGGTTTACCGGAGTCTTACTCCGATTACATCTATATCCTATCAGGGTCGCACACCTTGACCTGGCTATGATGAGTGAGTCTTTCAATGAGAACTTTTTACATTCACAAGACTCGAACTCGAGACCTTACTTAAATGATACCAAGTTGCTTACCACTTAGACCAATCACCATCGATTCACTAAATTATTTAATACTAGTGAAAAATGTATTTCATTCCGAGATGAAAATATTTGGCACTTTGACTATAATATTAATGAACTTTTAATCTTATCAAAATATTCAATTAAATGTCGAATTCCCATGTTTAAGTAAAAGATATAACAAATGGCTTAATTTAAACTTAAATACAAGTACATGTTTTGGTGCCAATTACTAAGCCAAGCAAACGAGAATTTTAATCAACGATAGAGTTGTATTGTGGTAGTAAATAAGTTATAGAATCGAGCCATAAAATAAGTTAGAGTACAAAACTTGTTTTTCAAAAAAAAAGTTAGAGTACAAAACTTATTTGGACAGGTATTATTTGACATAATACTTGCGAATTACGTTAGTAATATGTGAATGAAAAACTGCATGCAAAATATAAAGTTTGAATTTGACTATGACAAAAAATGCTTACCTTTGATAATTAATCAAATGCCATTGAAGTCCTAGAAATTGAACAAAATATTTTATTGCCTCCCACATGTTTGAAAATGTGAAACAATTTTTACTATTAATAAATTTTAATAACATGGAAATAGATTTCACATTCGCAAGCTTTAGAGGCATCCGAGTCTCACTAGTCACTAGGATGAGCAATATTATTGAACCATACAAAGCAACAAAACGCCTAAGTCATAAGATAAATAAGTCTATCGACGTCATCCAAGTTGATGAGTTTATTTAAGATTGTTACGATCCATTGTTGAAGCAACATGAAATATCGATGAAAATCAAAGAAGCAATGTCTCGGTTTTCATTGAAATTTGTAGGATATGTATTGTAAGCGACACATTGTTCAGTTAACTAAATAGTATGTAATATATTTCAAGTGACTCAAAAATTTCTACGTTCAAGTTTAAAACCGAAAATAAAAACGGGTTACACACTTTAATAATATAATGCTCATACTCAGTTAACAAATAAGTTATTATATCTTAATATTATGTCAAATGAAAAATTCCTCAAACCACTTTACCACCTAACTTAGATATAGAAACACATTTTCTATAATGATAGGTTCATGAGGCATTTTAAAAGATATGTATTTATTTGATACCGATGACTGCAAATCTTTATTAGATAAGATTTAATGGCGTTACATAATTCATATAATTTCACTTAAGTATAAAATTAGCGTGTAATACTTGTCATAAAATTATAGGATCAATTTCACCTAATTTTGACATATTTTATTAATTAACATAAAGTAATTAGGGTGTTAGGGGTTTATCAAAAGGTCTAAACATATAATTTTAGCATTGGTCAATAAAGAATTATAATAACATGGACATATAGTATGTCCTCTTCTTTTTTAGAAAATAAATCCATGCATTGTTTTGTGTTACCCGTCTTAATACCGAAATAAGATTATAGGAGAGGCAATTTTACGCGATTTTTCTCGTATAACTAGTAAAATTCTTGTAGAAATGTATTTTTTTTTTTTTGCATATTCATAACGTTAAGCTTAAGGCATCATCCTAATATACTCGGTTAATTACAAGCTAAGTGCTTACAAATGAAATCATAATATTTGATAATAGAAGATAAGGGTGATAAAAGAATGTCGATAATTAAAAAATATTAATGGAAGTTTATAAGAATCTAATTAAAAATCAAGGAAATTAAACAAAGGGTAGGAGGAAAAAAGACAAAGAAAATCTGGCTGTCAAATTTTTGTCTATTGTTGTCAGTGCAACCAATTTTAAGTGGTTTGGTTACCATACTAATGATTATTCCCCATTATCATTAAGGAAATTAATTATTTTAGTGTAACAACTTTATTCTATAAATAGAATGTATTGTTTATTATCACGATTCCTCTAACCTAATTGTTGGTTCACGAAGTAGACTATGTGTTTGAAAGTTTCTTTAACTTGCGTTTTGTCTTTTTGGAGTTAAATATCAAGTTTGCTATATTAACAAATAATTATGCTGTTTTAGAAAACGAAGTTATCAAAATTAACAAAAACATAATGTGTAACAATGAACATTAAATCTTTAACAAACGATCCCGAAATCATCAAGAAATGCTATCTAATTCATTTTAGTGTTGGCTAATGAGAAATATATTATTCAATATTTGATGAATGTAATGAAATATACGAGTGAAAATCAATAAGTTGCTTTACAAAAGTCTCATATTCACAAAATTAATACATTATATGAGAGCGATGACTTAACATTTGAGAGCAATTGTCTTGTCATGTGTTCTTTAATAATGACACTAGTCATAAGTTTGATTACATAGTATTAAAAATGATTTTAAATTGTTAATTTTTTCTATATCTATTGGGCTGATGATTTATATAAATATGCTATAATTATCTAATTCTGTTGCCATCTGAAGCAACATAAATATTCTTCAAAATATCTATATGTGCAAACACATAAATAAATAAGTTTGTCTGTTTTGTTTTGTGCTGGTAGGTCGTGATGGTGGAGTTTGTTGAAGTTGCTTCTATCTTATAAAATATGGAAGTCATTACTACCTACAAATGATTAAATGTTGCACGCAACTTTATACCTAACTATTATATTATATAGTTGATAAGCTTAGTGGTTTAGGAACTCCTCGATATTTTAAGTTATAATGTAAAAAGAGTTTTAAACATATTTAGTCGGTCAAATGTATTTGGACTCCTCTAACTTATTTCTAATAGTTTCTGAATTTTTAAAATTTTTTTCGACTCCCTGAACTTATATTTAATAACCTCTCGCCCTCACACTTGTTTAAAAAATACATTTAAATCTTGAAATTTTACATGTAAATTCATAATTTGATTGAATTTGTTTTGAAAAGTCACCAATTTAAAATCGGCATGTGACATTTAGAAAACAAATCGGTTCGTTTTTATAAATTAAAGAACTGATATATTTTTATAAATTTAGGGGAGTAAAAGAAATTTTGAAAAATTTAAGAGTAAAACTCTATTAATAACAAGTTTAGGAATTTAGATATTTGGACGCAATTTTGTCTCATTCTAGTTTTAGACAAACGGAGTTTTAACGGCGTGAACACCACAGAGCTTAGTCATTATAAAAGCAACAGCAATCGAAATCGCGCTAGCCTTATTCTACTTCACCGTGAAAACAAACCGCCGCCGCCGCCGTACAGGGTCACTGTTTCTTCTCCGTTTAGTCCAATTACGTGAGTTTCCTTTCTCTTTCGGTATCTTTCCTTCTTTGGATTTCCACTTGCATTACTGTAGCTATTTCAATTTGTGGCTTTGGAATTTGAGCTCTACTTCAGCTGTTGTTGAAGCTCATTGTTGCGGAAATGTAGGTTTTCTCGGCTTTGTATAGAGTAGTGGAGGATCAGAAAGTTTAACATTAACTTGTTTTCTTGCGTTCCTGAGGGCGGAATGAGTTTCAATTGCACCAAGATGATGTTCAATAGTACTTTAAGAGCTTGTTTTAGCTGATTGAATGATCAGTGTTTATAAATTTCTGTTAAGAGATTGATATAGCTGTACAGTGAAGAGATTGTTTTAGCTTGTTAAATGGATTCAAATTCCTAGGACCTTAAGGCTATGTTCTTTTCAACTTATTATCCATTCAGTTCAATTTCATTCAGTTTAGTTCAGTTCAGTTTCAGTTTCATTCATTTTTCTCAAGTATTGCTTCATTTGACTTCCATTAGAAGTCCATTAAGTGTCATTAAATTTCAATTACTATCAATTAATTTGAAATAGTTTTGAACATCATTTAATTTTGATTAGTTTCATATAAGTTTTAGTTTCTTCAAGTTTCAAATAAGTTTCAGTTCAGTTTCGCCGCTAGCTGTTCAGTTCAAAAGAACAGAGCCTGAGTACTCTAGTGTTAAGCAATGTTTACCTTAGAACCATGGTTTAAAGAACTATTAATTGCTTACTTATGATCTATAGCCATCATGTACATCTTAGAACGCTGGAATTTTAGTATGATAATACGCTTTTTCTGATGATTCACTTGGAATAAATTGAAGAGAAGAATTTAATCATATTAGAAATTGCTCCTTTGAGTAGTAGGCTTATGAAAAGGGAATCCTGTTTCATGTGATTGTGATGTTTGTGCTCCTTACTGCAGTAAAATGGGAGTAGAAGTGATAGATATTTGCATGGACAAGGAGCCAGTTTCTGTCTTAGTTTATCCAAACGGGTTTTCCCATGATCTGGATCTTGAAACCGATTCGCTTCAAAGCTCAGAGGAGAGCCCTGAAACGAAGGAATACGAAGTGAAGGAATGTACTGATGAAATCTCAGTTGAGACTAACAAATCTCTCCAGACCATATCAAGGTCAAAATTTAAAGGTGGCTTGCTGGAAGAGAAAGCCAAATCAGGAAAACCGAAAACACAGTATCAAACCAAATCTCAATTAAATACAAAGCATGCTCGTTCCGCAGGAGCTCGAACAAAGCATACTGTTCCTCAGCCATTTTCCCTAGCAACTGAAAAACGTGCTTCATCAGGAACTCGTTCTATTCGACCTGCTTTGAGTGCAAAAAAATCAGCTGATGCTAACAATGTGCTAAAGCAAAACACCACAAAACAGAATCAGGTAATCTTGCTGGCAAGCTTGGATTTTGATTGATTGCAGAATCAATATCTTGGATCACAAATTTGGGGTATTATCAGCCAGAATTTATAAATATATAGTGGAATCAAAATGTTTACTTCCAGTATTTGAAGAGTTTGTTGTTTATCAAAACACATGTATGTTTACCGCAGCCACTCGGGGTGAGAAAGCCATTGCAACCAAACAACAAAAAGCATCCTGATGAGGTGGAGGATTGTTCTGTCACTTCTATGTATCCTCAACTTATAGTTTTGTTCATTCTTATATTTATATTTTATACTTCATCGTGTGCTTTCTTGTTCATTTTTATGCCTAGAATTGACTCATACCTTGACTGTGCATAGTAATTCAGCACATTCACCGACCAACAAGTCCAGGAAAATTGTTGCTTCCGTTCCTGTGTTCAGATGCTCTGAGCGTGCAGAAAAACGGAGGGAGGTACATTCTCCATTATCCTGTTTTCTGTACAAGTAAATTTGGTTCAACTTTTAGTATACAATTTTTCACTTAGCTTTCTATAAGTAAGATGTAATGTCTTTATCATGCCATCGTCTTTTAGTTTTATTCAAAATTAGAGAAACATCAAGCACTTGAAGCTGAGAAAATGCAAAGTGAAGCACGAATGAAGGTGAGCTTTAAAAAAATCTAACCTTTAGAGCAGTTTAATATTTATTGGTCTTCCTGTCCTGTAATCCTCTCTTTCATAATAGACAAGTCTTATATTTCTCGATTGTTGATATGGTATTCAAGGAAGACGAAGAGGCAGCAATCAAGCAACTGCGGAAGAGCTTAACGTTCACGGCGACCCCAATGCCAAATTTCTACCGTGAGGGGCCACTACTTATGACTGGACTGAAAAAGGTACAATCTCTTGAGTTCTCGGTATTATCTCACATTCTCAACAAATAAACTTGAGTTATAAGAGTTCACTGATGTACACAATCGATGGCAATCTATTAATCTATCTAAATTCCAGATTCCAAGATCTCCTGTAAAATCACCGACTAATGTCACAAAGAAGAGTCGCCGAAATGCAGTCAATTCAACTCATCAGGGAAGTTGTCAAAGCCTAGTAAGCAGCGACAAAGAAGATCAAGCAGAAGCCATGGACAAGGCAAATAAATCTAAGGTACACCAACAGCTTTCTGCAAGCATTATTGTTGAGTCATGAGCTTCCAATAAATTGTTAACTTATAACAGCCAAATATCTTATTTCCTTTTCTGATTATTTTTCTGTGAAATACTGTGAATAATGTTCATCTTGTTCCCTTTACCGTGTTTGTCTAGTGTGTTTTGTAAATTCTCTGCAACTTATGATATGTATAAAAAATTTCCATTTTTCTGATCCATGTATCTTGCAAATAGTATTTTCTATATTTGTAACATTTTTTTTTTGAATTTCACAAAGATTTAGGACATGATTGTTGAAGACAAAGGGTATAAAGTTATTATAGGGTCCATTAAACTGAGCTTTACTAGGGTGGAGATTTTTGTGCTGTTCAATCCTTGCTATTTGTAATTATGTCAAGTGTCATCATGAAAAAGTCCTAAAGCAAAAGAAGAGGAAAAGAGAATTAAAGATGGTTATAGAGAGTAAAGCACCAGAAATTAGTGTTGTTGACTACCAAACAGCAAAAGATTACTTTCTAATCACTATTTGCCCCATTAGTGAGTTAGTCTAAAGATTTTGCATCAAAATTGGGTCTACTTTGAGGTCTTGGAAAAACTAAGTCCATTTTTACTTTTTAGTTTTACAACAACCAAACTATTAGAGGTTATGTGCTCATTGATTTTGACTATATTTTTCATGTGGCTTAGAGATTAAATTACGTGGGTCAATAGGATCGCGCCACATCAGCATGCTGATGTGTTGTAAATATTCTCAAGAATCACAATGTCTCATTTAATTATTCGAAAATGAGATAGTTTAAGATTCTTATTTTGAGAATTGCCAAAAGGGATAATATTATTTATTTTAAATTGAAATTTTGTAGATTAATTGATAATAAGATAACACATTTTGGAGTCAATATTCAGAATTATTTAAGGTATATATATATTTTTATAATTAAAAGATGATGTCAAATTCAAATAATTGATAAAATATCCAAAAATTATTAAAATTTGTATGGATAAATATGAAAATTTAACTATAGAAGTATTGAAATGATTAGAATATCTTCTATAACATCACTATTTTCAATGAAAATTCTTATTTTTAAAAAATTTTAAAATCACAACATATATTTTGACAGTGAAAAAATTTCAAATTCTCTTTTAAAAATAATCGAAACCTGAGATAGATTTTTTAATTTACCCATTACTCATTGGTTTACCCTTATGTTTAACTACAAATTCTCTGCAAATCATATACTAATTCAACCAGCATTGCTTTCATCTCTGATTTTGAGGAAATTGCTTTAAATTCAAAGCCCTTACATTGATGCCATGATTGCAAGTGATTAATAAGCTTTAGCAGAGAAAACACTATTCATAAGTGAGTTTTTTTTTCTCTCTCCTTAAAGGACACCCCTTTGCCCACCTAAATCTTCTTTATTGTTTCTGCCTCTCAACAAAACTTTTGCAGGCCAACCTGTATTTCTTTCCATTTAAGATTGGTATCATACAGTTTATACCTTCCAATCTGCATAATTTTCCATTCCTTTCTCAACTCAGTAACCCGAAAATAGAGTATATAGAGTCGCCCCTTATAGCTTAATTCGGGTCCAAAGTATAACTCTCCCTATACCCTATACTTTCACCATCTATACTTGAGTTTTCTAGCTAAGGCTTTGTTCTTTTGAAACTGAATGGTCAACGGGAACATTGAACTGAACTGAAACTTAATAAATAAGTATTGAATTGAACTGATCAAACTTATTGAATAAGTATTGGAAATTAACTAAAACTTATTGAATAAGTACTGAACTGAAACTTATTGTTTAAGTACGGAACTGAATGGAAATTAAGTTAAGAATAGCATAGCCTATAAGTATAAGTTTCTGCAGCACATTTTCGATACTACCTTAATTATCTTATTCTACATTTATCGTCAATATATGTCACGCTGGTCAGATAATTGATTCATCCATTACTGATTCTATTCATTCTTGTGATCACTCATCGAGATTAATTAATTTATGGTAATATAAATTGTGATAGTATAGTCGAGTAATTAAAATTTGTGACAAGACAACCATATTTTTTCAATTGTTGTGCAAATGATCGTGATAACCTTTAATAATAAGTGAACTTAGAAAAAACATCATATATCACTAGTTTTGTAAGCAAATGATGGCAAAATTGCCTCTTTTTATCCAAAGTTCGAACAAAATTGCCACCTGTTTCCATTGACATGTATAAATGAGAGAGATAAAGCAGGCATAAAATTAATTAAAGAGCTTTCAATTAATTACATTACACCCCAAAAATAGGCCATTATTTGACTTAAACAAACTTGCACCTATATATTATCATTGACAAGTGGCCTTGCCTTAATTTGCTCCACCAAACTCCAAGTTTACATCATTTTCACTCGTTAATGCTCCTCATAATCCCACTTTCAAACATTACTTAATAAGAGTGAAATATGGTAATAATGAAAGGACAGTTCGATACACGAAACATCTCTCATTCCTGTTAAAATCTGTACAGGAACTATACCATCTCGGATCTAACAATTAACTTATTGGCCACACGAAAACGTATATAAGTAATAAAATGTACATAATCTTTAGATTAATGTTGGTCTATTAGTTTGATCATATTTGAGTGCAACCAACAAGGAAAGTGAAAAAGCAACAAGGCAAATCTTCTTTATGCTAATCATCATGAGTATTTTCATTGAATATCTCATACAATTTAGTTAAAGAATCCTCTACAAATGTATTTAATGAAATGAAATCAAATCTTGATCTTTTAGCCTATGAGAAGATAAATTTTGATCCTTGAAACACGGAATTTAGCGTACTCTTGATCATGCTAACCTATATTATCCGGCACAATAAACTATGTTGGACCAACATAAACGTTAGTAGTTCAAGACTAACCTGATACGAGTGAACTAAAATAACACCATGTGTCATTATCATAACGGGTTCAAACTAACCTGACCCGACACCAAAAACTTCTCCTAAGAAGCAAGAAAGAGAGGTGTAGAAAGTAGGAGTCCATGTCAAAGTGACCCACATGAACATACTTCTCATTCTCACTCATCCTCAACTATATAAGGGCCCATAATTTACAAATTCATGGCCAAATCACTATGGAACAGTCTCCATTAATTTCTCTCTCTTTATTTTTCTTTCTTGATCTATAGTTTAGGCAAAGTTGAGGGGAATGCTGTCTGGTTCGAGACCATTCTTGATCACCCGAGTTTTTGAATGATCTCGGACCAGGCTTCATTCCCCCCAACTCATCAAAATTCATGAACCCGTTTGAAGTTCAAGTTTTTGGAGATAGCTCGAGCCACAAGCAATGTGGGATTAGTTCGGGTTTTTCATTCACAAAGCTCGAATCCGGAAGCAACAATTAATGGAGGATTTCGGAATATGGGATTCATTATATTGAGAAGTTTCCAAGGTAAAAAAACACAATTTAAGTTCTTTCTAGTTATTATCCCATATTGATCAATATGTATCTTCCTTGGAAACGGCAACCAAAAAGCTGCAAACTAGTTTCATATCTCATGCTTATAATTTGATAATGACAAAATTTTTTGTATGTGAAAAGTTATTTTATGTATATCATACACTTCATTGCTTGGTTCAAACAGTATTAAATTGAGAATTTGGGGCAGAATTGCAATTTTCTTAAAGAAAATGGAGTGAAAAGGATGAAAGTTTTGTTGGAAGTTTGGTTTCAAAGACCAAAGTCTCCATTGAATTTTCTTTGTTGTTACCAAAATTGGTTGAAAAAAGAAATGGTGATATGGGTTAGTGTGAAAATGTGACTGGAAAGTAGAGAGAAGAAAAAAAGAAAAATTAAATAAAGTTGCGTTTTATCTTTTTGCAGTTGATTTTTTTTTCAATTAAGCTTTGCTTGTGGCGAGTTGCAAAGTATATTTATTTCAGTTATAACGTCCTAATTTCATTCTACTCAAGCTATATGTCACACGTCAACCCGATAAATACATGTGCAGATTTTGAATTTAATATTTACTGTAATTCCGAGTTTATAATTCTGATTTTTGCCCTAAATTTATGTGCTGATTTGACATTTATTATTAATATGATGACGCTTTATTTATTACGTGTTATGCAGTTAAGAGGAAGTTAACAGAACATTTTACCAAATTGTCAATAACATTATAATACTGTAAAAGTTCAAAAGAATAGTAGACATTTAGCGTTAAGTTGAGAGAATTGATGTATTTGCATAATCAACCATGTACGAGCTATAAGTATATGAAAATACTAAGGTAGTAAACCTTTCATATTGATTGATACTAAGGCTAAGTCTTGTACATTAGAAGTTAAGAGATCGAGAACTAACAACTCCAACTGTTAGATGAAATTTGTTGTGGAATTTGCCTCCGAAGATGAACACCAAATCGCTGAAAAAGTTGTACACCGAATCACCAAAGAAGTTGAATCACGAACCACCGAAAAATATGAACATCAAGAAGAAAATAACCTCGGAAATCTCTGAAGTCGTGTAATCACTTTCCGATTGAAACTATTTCGGGGTTCTAATCCGAAAGTTCAACGGGACAAAATCAGAGACTGATTAATGGAAGAACTTGACGTTGATTGTTGTGATACTAAGAACCGAACAAAGAAAATCGGAACGTAGCACAAGTCTCCCTCTTTTCTCAATATTGTTGCAAATAACTGTATCAAAGCCACTCTAAAATTTCAGTATCAGAATTTTTATAAAATTCTATATGAAAATACTTCCAAAATCTCGCCCAAAATGCCTTTATATAGGCCAAAACCTGAAAAGACACAACTTTCCAGCAAACTGTTGCGAATTTGCGAACAGTCGCGTCGGTTTTCCAAAACCGTTGCCAAAACCGTCATTAATAACTGCACCATGCACGACGTTCACCACCATGCACGACCTCGTGCACTAGACTAGTTACAATTATGCATTAACTCTACCAGCCCTTTTGGTAACGGTTTTAAAATTGTTGCTAACTAACTGTTGCGACAGATAAATTTATTACTTTGAACACTTAATATTTCATAATAATTTTCAAATAATCGTGCACTCCGCACTCTCCCAAATTATTTGATAAATTATTATGACATATTGGTAACTTAGTTGACCCAATTACACTAAAATATCCAACATATCATCTCTTCTTCTTTGTTTTCCTGGTTGTCTTAACTTTAAA